>JAUMHH010221266.1:0-12156 GCA_032359455.1 Chlamys rubida
TCATTCACCCCTGAAGACACATTTGAACCCTTCCAATTCAAAGGTTGGAATAGTTCATTATGAAACTTCAGGGATGAATGAGTTAAGAATTGTTCAACTATATTACTCAAAGACAGCAATCAATCATTCAAACTTCAATCTCTAGTTTTGTCATACTACTCCCCTTCAGAAGAATGTGATGATAAATACACAATTGTTTTTTAGTTTTAATTAGCTCCAACAACTAAAGCACTTGATACAATTCATATCAAATCCAAGGTGATGTTATTTCATCAAAATCACCCAGAGAGTTAATTAAGTTTCACTGTTGATGTTTATAAATTGCATAAGTGTCTGCCATGTGTTTTGAACATATATTTTACTGCATGTCTTTTGTGTGTATTTGCTGTCGATGTTTATAAAGGCAGGTCAACATGGTATAGGAAATTGGGAGGTAACGTTGTCTGGGGTTGCTAAGGTTACGGATAACATACAATAAGTTGTGATAAATTACTCATGCACTCACAAAATGTACCCGCTATCCAAACAGTGATCACCACAACACCGAGATATAAATATATATATATAAACACCTGTATCCTAGCCCCGAATCTCCCGTCACTACATACAATAAAACACAGTATCACTGCGAAATACTGCAATCAATTACCTCAATTGTCATTACCATCCTTATTGTTTTAGGTATTTTTATACAATGACAAATCCTCAATTACAAACAAACCCATCTCTTAAATGGATATTGCATAATAACCATCCCTTGTGGTCTGAGCGAAAATTGATTGCAGCATTTACCTCCCTTTATCCTTACAGTACTCAACTGTTGCATTGCTCTTAGAAAGGTCCATCTGATATTGCTTGGCAAAGGAATGGTGGAATTATGGACAAATTGTAAAAAAAAATGATTTCTGAAAAAATGAACTTTTGCATAGATTGCAATAAAATGCTTCAAAAATGTTAAAAATCAGTATGCATTGTGTATATGTAAGGTATAAAAAATGATTCTCCAAAATGATGTTGTACAAAATTTATACGCAAGTCCTTATTATGGCACATGATGAACAATGTTTTTTTTTTATAAAATATTAGCGAGCGGTCCCACGTAATGAATGAAAGTGTTTTCATATTCAAATACATGTTATACAGCCTTTCTCTGTCATACACAGAAATACTTTTTCACTTTTTTTTCTCAATGACATAATGTATTTTTGTCACAAAATAAACATAAATAAATACTAATTTTGACTTGAATGTGGTAGCTTGAATGATTTGAGTGGGATCTAAAGTAAATAATGTCTAATGAAATAAACCATGATGCAATCTATATCATGTCAATTACCCAGCTAATACACGTTACTTCACAAACACGCTATTTCTTAAAACGTTCAACAGAGCCACAATGACCTATGAATTCTACTTGTACCTTGTTAGTAATTGTTTACACTTAAAATATCTTAATCGATCTATATCAGAAGCACCGTATATACTCCAATAAACCCTCACTTCTAGTACCTCGGTTTTCCCCCCCATGACAATTGTTTTTCTCTAAATGTGTCACAAATTTTTATGTTGAGGAACCAGGTTTGTAAGGATTATTAACTTATTCTCTATTTTTTCAACCCGTTTCATTTTTTTCCACTTCATTTTATTGCCATTTTAAATCACAGAATATCAATTGAAATTTGATTTCAATAAACAGGGAAATAATAAATTCTTCCTTCATGATATCGTTAACATAACTTTGTCCAACATGAACGAACCCTGGTACTGATTTTGATCCAGTAGGTTTTAACAAATCTGCCCACACTCTTCCAGGCATATTTCAAAATCTGAGGGCATTTATTTGAATAAATACTGACTTCGGTACGAATGCTGAAGATGACACTCATGCAGTTACAATTGAAGATCACCCTATACTTGTAACCTCATCCTCCATTACCGCATTTGGCGTTGATCTTCTATCGAAAATAGAAATTATTACGTACTTCATCTTACGTACCTCAGAGGATGTTAAGATACCTGATGCTCCATCTCAGAATAATTCTTCCTTTCTTTTAACAAGACAACAAAATATCAGCAAAATATAAAAATGATTTGCAAAATATTTGTCATGCAATAATTTCCAAGGTCATAAAACATGTATCAAAACGAAAAACAAAAGAACAAAATGGAAGAACTCGAAAAATTTCCAAGATGAAGCAAGGTAATAGAACATTTCATAGTTGAACATTTTTCAAAAAGAATTTCTTCATACAAAATAGCCCTAAAACCAGCTAATTTCATTCTATGTAACATGAGTATTTATAAATTCCACATGAATTTAATGAAATAGTTCATTTGTAAATATCTCGTACGAAAATGTTCCTGATTCTTGTTTCAATCCCTGCCCTATAGTTATCTCCCTTGGACCCTTGAGTTGCCGCGCTGCCTGAGTGACCTCTCACTTGTGGCTGGAGGAGGAAGACACGTTTGTAACAGATGAGGATTTCCCACTAGACCGTAGGAATCTACGGGTAGGTTTACTTATTGTTTGTTCCTGTTTTACAGCTTTAGGAATTTTGGATTTATCCTTTTCCTTCTCCTTTTCTTTTGAGTTCTGAGAAAATTTCTTTGGCAATTTGGAAGGTTTTTCTTCAACATTTGTCTTTTTTTCAGAACTAGAGGTTTTCCGTCGAAAGAAACCCATTCGGGAGGGCTTAGGAGAAGAAACACTCCCATTGGTGCCTGCTTGGTTCTTGTCTGAAGCAGAACCATGTGACTTGGGAGCCTCCGTTTGGTGGCTGTTTTTAGTCTCTGCTGCAATAGGCACTTTGGTAGACGATTCCTGATGATGCTGGTGGGATGAAGGCACAGGTTTGTGAACAACCAATCCCATTGAGTGTTTGTGAGCACCAACTGACCCTGGAGCCAATCCCTGGCCTTGTTTTATGGCACATTTTTCAGCCAGTCCATGTTCCTGTTTGTGAGCAACTTTAGGATCAGTTTTATGAGAGTGCATGCCAATGGCTGTGGGTGAGCCAGCAGCAAACCTCTGAGCCTGTTTGAGAGCAGGAGTTATCCTCCCTGTCGATCCCTGGGCTTGTTTGTGTGTACCTGGCGCTGGCGCTGGCACCGGAGGTTTTAATTTCACAGAAGATGTAGTAACTTTGTGCTCTACATTAGATTGAGAAGCCACAGGCTGAGGTTTTGTCACGGGCTCTGTCTGAAGTTCTCCAGGATGTTGTGTGGGCTCGGTCGTCGGCTGTCTATCCTGAGAGCTGGCCACCGATTGGTTGGTCGGGGGAGGACAGAGTGGGTTAGGAGAAGGTGTCATGTCATTGAGAAAATCGAAAGCTGCCATAGCTTCAATCTCCTTGTCACCAAACCGGAGGAAGAATTTGGACAGATCCAGGCCGGGGCGATTCACCTTAGTTGGAGACCTCAAGGCTTCCATTTTGTCTGAAACGAAAATATATGTTTTTTGGAACCTTTAGGATATGATAGATATAGGATTGAATAGTTTTAAAACAATTTTGGGTACAGCCTTTTCATAAATATACTTACAGAACAGATTATAGATTGAAGTATTTTCTTACCCTTTATTAGTTAGAATTTCCTGATAGTATATTAAACATCTGTCATTGTTGGTATTATACAAATATTTCAGTCTAAAATTTGTAATATCAGACAAGTAATACATTATAAATAGGTAAAGGCTTGTATTATACAGAAGAAAAAAATATCAACAAAATATGATGGAATTACCTCCCCTGCCGATGAGACGTGAGCACATGACATGGTCAACTCCAATGTTGTCATCCAGACTATCCATACTACCTCCACTCAGCTGAATCATGGAATCCAACATGGCTGCCCGCGTCTACACAATAACAAAGGATTAAAGATGATCAGACCGTAGCTAATTACTCCAATCAACCTGTCTCTGCATGTTCAATAATACATTACGTTTCTAAAGTCAAACACATCCTTAGAAGAACACAATACATGGCTTTTGAAAACTTATCTTTAATCAGATACATTTTTTGCTTGTAAATATTAATGTAAAAGGAATATCTGTAACAACAAGTTGAAAGAAACAAACTGAGGCAAGACTTTTAAAGTTCAGTCACTTTCATACAGATCATCATGGTACATATACGTACAATACCACATTGGACAAATATTCTAGCATCACTGATGAAACGAGAAACAGCAGGAAAAAATACTGTTTTTCCTTTGACAGTATAAATAGATACTAGCAAGATCACTGATACTTAAAGCATTGTGCTATCTACTGATACAGTGTATAGTCTAATTATTAACATTACCTGTGGGTCAAGCACACCATAGTTTTCAGAGTGTGTTCGCTCCAATTGAGGACGACTAGGCTTTGTTTGCCTTTTGATCTTCGGCGAGTTGTCTACCCTGGCCCCAGTAGGTGGTGCTGACGTATCTACATCCTTCTCCTCTGAGATTGTAGGATATGCAGACTTGACATCGTTGAATCCACTAATATCAGCTGCTGAAAAATTCCCATAAAACTCGAATTCATCGTTACAGGAGGTGTCATCTGCATACTCGTTTACCCAATCACAGCACGCCCCTGTCTCGGAGAACGGAGAATTTCCCATGATAAGTTCTCCCCCACTGGGAGTAAGATAGAACTCATCCTCAACCCACTGATAACCTTCAGTGTCCTTGTAATTCTCAGCTGGTGTGGTAAACAGCTCAGAATGATCCTCGTTCGAGTCATTGTCTGTATCACAACTATTGAGACTGGTCAAACTTTGATGTAATGCATTGACTGTCTTAGACAAACTTTCTAACTGTCGCGAAATCTCATCAAATTCTTGATTGTTACCATGGATGCAACACTGTTGACAATTTGCACTGTCACCATTTTGGCAAGTGTGAGGAAGAGGATCACAGCTTGGCTGTGTATCTGTGTCCCCTTCATTTCCACTTGACAACAAACTGCGATTAGATCCCACATTACAGAGGCTGTAGTAGTCACTTCGAAACTTGCCCTGTTGTTCAATATCAGGGGCTGGGCTCGCCTCTTTGCTACTGAATTGTTTCCCTTGTTCACCAATCATTTCTTCACCAGATGGCAGCACTAATTGTTCCAGGGACACAACTCCTGATGTGTCTGTCAATTCCTGTGTGGTAGACAGATTGTCCGGATGAGAACCGTTGTCATGGGGATCTGAGAAATGTGTAGAGACGGAATGTTCGGCAGACGACACTGACTTACAAGTCACCTGGAAAACCAATAAGGCATTTCTTAATTATTTCAGTTCGATTGAACAGAATTTGTCTTGCATTCATTTACCTTGTAATTTGTGTGAAACTAACTATGTACTTTTCTCACATGCAAATGTTAAGAAAGAATTACTAATTTACATGATTACAAAAATAAATAAATAATAAATAGTGTAAATGGGAGTCATTACATATCTGTTTCAAACAAAGACATTTTATCTGTTTGCCTAATCGTATTGGTGACTTACATACTAGAGTTATCTTTCTTCAATTGTAAGCATGAAAAACCATAGCAGAGTCAATACCTGTATTTTGTGGGTGTACCTTCAAAATCCATCAATTTTAATTTTAAATTACTCCTTAATGTTGACCCCCCAGTTCCTACCTGTTGTGTGCCCCTCATGTGGTTCTGTATGAGCAGTGAGTGAAATCCATTAACAGTGTTGTCCTCGTCAGATTCACTCTCTACCTCACGAGTCAGCTGTGAAAAAAATAGTCAAACAGGTGAAAAACTTACATTTTTTCAGATAGATTTATTATTTTTTCAGATAGATTTTTTTGATAATTCTTATAAAAGCAAAACCAGATAATAATGCAGAAATATAGATAAAACCTAAAAGAAGAAAAAGAAAATTTAAAAGAAAATGAATCAAATACTCCAGTTTGCTTATCTGCAGAATGAAATAGACAGTAAAGTATGCTAGTCTATTATACTTGTGGTAAGTTCCCGTTTGATATTAGGTGGTGATTTACACTGTATACCATATACTGTATTATCACAATCACAGGTTGTGTATTAATAACATGTTAAACATTACCTGCTGAAGAATCTGCCTTTTTGTGACATCTTTCCCCTGTCCCTCACTCTTCAATGACTTCCTACACAACTTGGGAAGAACTTTCATCTTGGAGACTATTTCTGTTCTTTTCATGTTCATGTCCGATAGTGACACTGACCTTTCAAGTGGCTTTGTCACCTTGCTTTCAACCATAAGGTCGTCCAATAGGTTGATGTCCTTGACCTTTGACAATGAAGAAAGGTCGCTGTCAGACAGAACCCTGGCCAGACCCTCGGTGGAGCACCAGTACCGTTTCAAGCTAAATGTCTGGAGGAGTTGAAGGTGAGCATAGTACTTGGTTGACGACTGGAGATTACGGAGAGAGTCCTCCAGTAGTCTGTCACAGGAGTTCGTTGAAGCCTCCCACTCATCTTTCTCCTCAGGAATATCCGAAAGAAAGTTCTCCTCACTGATGTTAAGTGTTTGGACGTGATGGAAAACAGGAAGTGAAGGGAGTGAACTCCGTTCGTCAATTTCCTCTTCTTCCACCTCTAACCCTGGAATATTCAAACCGTTATCGGGCAATGGTTGTTCACAGTGTACACGTGTCTCTTCAGGACTGACCTTACTGACCTCTGCACTCCAGTTGTTGTGATGAATTTCAGGGACAAACATTTTGAAGTCGTCACCAAGAGACCTCCGATTGAGGTTTCTCCGTTCGTGCATGTCCTTGGTACATGTACTAAGCTTACTGTCCATCGACGGAGATTTCCTAAGAGGGAACTTCATGAATTTGTTTTCATTTTGTTTTTGATTTTCCGCCTCAAACAGGATTTTCATGGCCCTGACTCTTCCCAGGGAACCACAAACTGCTGCGCGATCCTCGCTAGAATTAGAGTTCTGTGATGAAAGACTGTGGGTGGAATTTCTCATTTCTGTGCTGTGAGTCGAACTATCCATGGCAGAATCAGGGTCAGAGGTCAAATCTGACTTACTAACTTTGACCACTGTCACAGCAGCAGGAAGCGGTTCCTCTATCTTAGCTGTGGTCTCTTTTTTCAAACCAGATTCCTTATTCTGAATGGAGGTGTCGTTGAACTTCTCCATGGCTTCCGGTTGAATATCACTGGACATCGTAGAATAGCCGTCGTCTTTGCTGCCCGATCTTTCAACCTTTTCAGCCTTGTCAAAGCTCAACTCGGCCGACACCATGATTTTTTGATTCATTTGAACCTCTATCTGGGGTTCTATAGCACTAGTTGTGTAATCCACGTGTTGTTGGTGGGGGTATGCACCTGTTTTGATCTCCTGACATTTTGGAGACACATCTTTCAAATCTTGCACAATTGTTGTTTCCTTTTTGTTGTACCTGAATCCCGGGGATTGCAGCCCCATACGAATCCCTGGGGACCTCCTACCTGAGGCCGGTTTGTTAGGGACGGGAGGAGGTGGCCCCTTCCTCTTTGTGAGAGAATTCGTCAGATGTGGATTACTTTCAGATGAGCTTGTCATTACAACTGGGGGCCTCTCCGGAGATATATAATCACGATTTTCAATTTTAACATTTTCCATCGGAGTTGTCTCCCCTGAATGCACACCTTTGGAAGAACTATTAGAAGGAGATGGCGTACTTTCTGGCGTACTTTCTGGTGAAGTCTGATTGGCTGATTGCACTTGAGACCTTGATTTACCTCTACCCTGTTTTATTTGATGATACTTTCTCGCAAACCTTGGCGACCAGTTTTCATCGCTGTCGGAGCTCTCTAAACTGGAGGAGGAAGAACTGTATCGTTGATGCATAAACTGTTTTTCGCGAGGAGCTAGAATGAGCGAGCTAGGCCGTTGGGTGTTTTGTTTCCGTTTACTGTGACTATGCTGCAAGGAATTACGTTTCTTTGGAATGTATGGATTTCTAGGGGTTTTCCCTTGGTTCTGAAGTTCACTATTTTCTGTATCTTGTATAATATCAGGTTTACCGTGAAGTCTAGCACCTGGAAAGCCCTTCTCACGAATTTCTACATTTTTAGAATCAGCCCTTAATTTTTGTCGATCGCACTGCCTATGGTACTTTTTCACAAAAGCGGGCGACTCGAAAAAAGCGAAGTTTTCTGTTGTGAAATCTTCCTCCAGTAACGTGTCCGTGTCATCACTATTGTCCAAGATTTCATTTAATGATATCGTGGAGGTATTACTGAAATCTGCCGACACAGGACGATTAATATCACTGTCCTCATCACTGTAGTCGTAGAAATACTGACCATTGGGCAGCAGAGGAACGCGGGGTGGACTCCCAAATGTTTGCCGCAAAGCTGCCATTCTGTCTTTCACCTCGGTCCCAGTACTTGAGCTCATGACCTTCATTTCGATTTCCTTTCTAATCCTGTGACCATGAACTTTGCCACAACTGTTAGCCTTCACATTGTCAGAGAATTTTCTGTTTCTAAACAAATGATCATTTGGTTCCTGAGATTTTAAGGGTAGTTTGGAGTGAGAAGATACTTGAGGAATGGACTTTTGTATTTTCCCACACCCTGAGTTACTTCCCCTTTTGATAGGTATGGACGAAGCGGAGGAAGAGCGTTCTCGTTGTTGATATTGGCTAACTTTCCCTGACGATCCTACCTGAGGATTTCGGACAGATTTTGGAGCGCGAGTATTAACACCTTTGTCTATATGGTCGGGGTGAGATATACTATGCTTTCCTGACATTGTATCATCATTCTGTACACAGAGATCACGTTGACTCCCGGACAGCGACGTCTTTGACCCGTTGTACACTGTCAGACCCAATTTGCTCTTATTGAGTGAAGCTGTTGACCTTGATTTTGCTGACCTCGAGTTTGATTGAAGAGACGAAGTTGATGAGCTCCGCTGACGTTTTTGATTAGCTCTTTCCATAATATTGACATGTTTCATTTTCGGACTTGAATTGTTGGCAGGGAACTCAGTTTCTATTTTTGTCCTACAGTTGAATTCGTTGTTTTGTTCACCACTAGGGGGCACATTGGTTGAGCCAACTGAGGTTGCAGAACCAGGCAGTTTCTTTGGATGACCGGTGCGTTCTGTTGACCAGACGGGCAGACTCGTCTGGGGTTTTCCTATGCTTTCATCGCCGGTCTACAACGAAGCAAGCAAAAAAACCTTTAAACATGTTTTAAATGTTTGAATAACTTTTCACTTCACAGAAATCTATTTTTAATTATATTACTACTTTTATGAGCTATGCAAAGCATGTTTTATAGATATATTTATAAACAGTACTTAACATAGATTTCTTGAATAATTTCACTATTTTTAATTTCTTCTTCATTAATATATTTCCGGAGTATGTCATATCTAGAAAAAGTCCATTGGTTAGATCATATCATTTGACATGCAATGTTTATCCATGTTAAAATTACACATGATCTGTTTATGTTGTGTCTGAAGAAAGTAGAATTAAAGTTTGAACAATTAAGCAACAGGAAGCCCAATTGAATTGAGAAATTAAGAAACAAAGAATTTTCTTTTGAAATATTGAAGAAATAATGAATATGAGAAAAAATATGGAATGATCAAAGTTGTTCATTGAAGAAAATGATGGCTATATACAGTGCAAAAATTACAAAAAAAAATATTTCTAGCTTAAATCTACAGTGCAAAAATTACAAAAAAAATTATTTCTAGCTTAAATCTACAGGAGCGCATGAGTCGAAGAACAAATGACAAAACGGTGAACAGATACGTACATAATCACTACATATACTGTGTAGGGAGTCGGTGCTCTCCCCAGGCATGTATTGGCCTCGACACTTCTGGGCCACCTTGGCCTGTAGGACGTACTGGGACATTGGGGACAGGTGCTGGAAAACACAGACGCAACTACTGAAAATCTAATTCTAATGTTTCAAGTTTCTCAATATCATGCAAAATCTATTAAAATTGATAAAAGTAAAAAGAATAGATCTACTATAAATATTCACAGACTATTTGAAACATTGCATGAACTGTTTAACCCTTTCAACCCCATGTAACTTTAGTGGAATCTACCATGCATTGATCCAGATGAGTCCATTATGGTGAAAGGGTTAAGAACTGTAGTTCATGAAGTGGCTGTATCAACACACAATATACAATTCATGAACAGTTTTTAACTGAATTGTTAATGACGTCAAGAAATCCAATTAAACTATCACCATCTCCTTATTGTCTCCTAATTGGATCTGGTTATGTTTTGAAAGCAATAGATATATTTTGAAAAGAATGAGAAAATTCCTCAAATTTAAAAAGAAATATTACCTCCCTTAAAACATGAAGCAGAAAAAGAGAGAGAGAAAAAACAAGACAGAAAAAATCTGATTACATTTTTCATTATGATCTTGTTTCAAATTACTATAAATTTCATGTAGTTTAATTTGAAACAGAAGAAGAAAATATTTTGATAATACAAATGGACAAGGAAGCTATATGGAGGACAATTTTGATGGTCTTACCATGGTCTGGGTAAATGCCATGGCCGCGTTGGACATCTGTTCAGGCGTGGTCAGACTGGCCATACTCGTCCCCTCACACACCGTTACCTTGGATACACTTGTGAGGACAGCAGCGTCCTGGTTGTTGGGGTCGTACTTGATCTTCTGTTGGAACATGCTGTTGAGTTCGTGATTCTGGTACTCGAGGTCTTGTACTCGGCCTTGTAGCTTCATACATTCTTCTCGCAGAGTCTGTAACACCAGAAAATCAAGATTTTAATTTCAACAGATTTCACTGAAACAGTACATTAATGTCAAAAAGAATGGACAACAGGCTTAAAGCCTATACAAATCCCCTCCCTTACAAACAGGAAAATCAGGATCTGGTCAACTCTTGAAACCAATGTCTTGTACAACTGGGAAGGCGTGATGAAAGAAAATGATCTAAATCTGACAAACTCTTGAAATCAAGCAAGCTTAATGATGAGATTTCATCAAGTACATTGGATCTTTGAAAATCAGTCTTAAGGTATCTGTAATTAGATTTGATTTAAATTTCTACATAGACTAAGCACTGTTAAAACATTAGATATTAGTGTCACTAAAAAGTTACAGTAATATACCATTTTTTCTAAAAAATAAAAAATAAAGTGTATATTACTGAAGAAGTCTATGGAAATTCCCAGATATCTAATACATGTATAACTATCTTCCATAAAAATTAAAACTGGTGGTCCAATCATACTAAAAAAATTGTATTAAATTACAAAATATTTAAATATTTTTCCTCTACACAAACCACCTTTATTTCCTAAAGCGATACGTGATTGATCTGGAATGGTCTATTACAAATTACGTTAATTCCCAAGGTAGACAACATAGAAAAACATTTCACAAAATATCTTCAGCCATCAACGGTTGGCAGTTCAACAGTTAGCTACCCCGCAAAATGGAAAGATATCTAACGGCCAATCAGCAGCAAGCTAACATAATGAGTCGATAGTCATCGTTTATTTGAAACAGAATATTTGATTAGTTAGATTATATCTGATAATTTCCATTCCAAAAAGATGCCAGAAATAAATAAATTGAATAACAATGCTGGAATCTGATTGGTCAATTGACAATCTCTCCTGATTATAACAAATCAATATGTGATGAATAGAATAATTTGATTGGTCAAAAATTGTCATCTCACAATTTTCTCACCCAGTTTGAATATGTAGTGTGTAACCATATTGATTTAATTGAAATGCGCATCTATACATTCAGTTTCCAATTCTTCAACCCAAACTTAATAAATTATTATCGACACAATTTGACACATAATTGAATATGACAGAAATAAAGTATGAAATGAGTGTTTTTACTTCTGTCCATCACAATGTCTGCTCCGATGAGGCCCCAGCAGGGAACTGTATAATTGCCCAGCTGAGTGGAGTACAGAACATGATAGAGAGGACCCTGTAGAGTGTTGACCAGTTGTATAGTACAGTTACAAGTTTTTTTTAAATGTCCATCAGGGTCTAACAGTCCAAAGTATCAGTAAGCTAAAATTCCCATACCCTCCATCCTCATGGGGTTACACTCGCTTTCGATCTCCCCGTGAGCGTAATTGACGGATCGCCAACCCCAAGTTAACCACGCCCACAACGTCCTTTGACGGGCCTTTTGATTGTGACGTCATA
>JAUMHH010221277.1:0-12155 GCA_032359455.1 Chlamys rubida
TTCGACATATGCCGTGCGTAGCAGTGGTGACCCGACTTGTCGATACGGCATATGCCGTGCGTAGCAGCCTAAGGGTTTTAACAATATTACAGATAAGTTATAAAGCTGACGTATATTTATGACACATTTTGAATATCAAAAATAACATCCAACCTTAAATGACCACCCCTTCTCTAGTCTTTAGACTCCCATCCCTTCAACAGAATCTACCAACTTACATTGATGTAGTATCTATGACGGCTAATCAAATTTTAGATTTTTGGAAGGGTGCTTATCAAGTTAAGTATGGTAACCATCCCTCCAGACAGAAACCATTTTTGATTGTCAGAAGATTGGGTATTTCAAAGCAGGTTCTACTTTACCGGTCAGGTAGAGTTGGTCAGCAGACAGGTACTGGTCAGCAGACAGGTACTGGTCAGCAGACAGGTACTGGTCAGCAATGCTAATCATGTATGTTACACTATAAGGCTGGACTGGACTGGGACCCTCTCTGACCCTATAATTATGTATCGGCCAGAAACAAATTAATTTGTTCCCTAACTCACCTGATGAATTACACTCTGTGGTAAGATGGTATACTGAGGAACCGATGGATAATAAAACTGACTTTACATAGGACATCATCGACAAATATCCTTTGTCCCTAAACTTTCCACAATGGACTTTTCCTTTCTTTGTGGTGGATGGTCTTAAGTGATATATAAGGGGTAACAGGGTAGTGACTTAGTGAGTTATATACTGGTCATTACTCTGAATTGGCACGATTCCCAAAGTGACCAAATTAGATTACATATTCTGTATGTATATTTTATCTTCGTTCACATGGGACTTGTGTGAAGCAGTTAATTCAGACCTAGAACACGGGAACAGCAAAGAAAATTGCTTTTTATTTTGTGTATGGGAAAAAGTAAAAAATAGTAGTCTAGTAATGTTCAAATCAGTTTTGCTGTATTGTGATTTTTTCTGGTCCAGTGTTGAAAGTGTGGTATAAAGCTTTTTCAGCAACCCTGTATGCCATTTGATGAAATTCCCTTTCCTTCATCAGTGTTATGTCCAATGTTGAACTCCATTCCATTTACCTTCAAGTTGCTGATTGTGGAATTCCCTCTCCATACATAATTCCCTATCCATATGGAATACCCTCTCCGTATATAATTCCCTCTCCGTATATAATTCCCTCTCCGTATATAATTCCCTCCATCTCCATATAATATTCCCCTCTCCATATATAATTCCCTCTTCAAATGGAATTCCCTCCATATGATATTCCCTCTCCATATGATATTCCCTCTCCATATGATATTCCCTCTCCATATATAATTCCCTCTCCATATATAATTCCCTCTCCATATATAATTCCCTCCATCTCCATATGGAATACCCTCTCTGTATATAATTCCCTCTCCATATACAATTCCCTCTCCATATATAATTCCCTCTCCATATATAATTCCATCCATCTCCATATGGAATACCCTCTCCGTATATAATTCCCTCTCCATATATAATTATCTCCATCTCCATATAATATTCCCCTCTCCATATATATTCCCCTCTCCATATGAATTCCCTTTCCATATATAATTCCCTCTCCGTATATAATTCCCTCTCCATATATAATTCCCTCTCCATATATAATTATCTCGCCATATATAATTTCCTTCCTCTCCTTATGGAATTCCCTCCATATATAATTCCCTCTCCATATGAAATTCCCTCCATAATATACATAATTTAATGTAGTGCCCTATCTAGCTAACACAAGCCACTCTAAAGCGCTATACAGTACATAGATATATAATTAATACAATTATTATACACATGAATCAATACAATTTTTGAGGAATACGCAGGAGCTGACTTATCAGTCGTTTACTAGTAATCCTATGCCACCTGGCTAATATCTCCCTATGTGTGTTAATGCCTGCCTGTGTGCTGGTGATGTTATGTATTCTGTTTGCACTGGGACCGTGCCCCAAAGGCATCATTTATAGTACCACCTCACGTGAATGCTACAGCACAGATACAGCAACATCCACCCCAGACCAATTTATACTCCACCTGGGTTGTTGGAGTTGTGTCAACTGTGGGCAGGAGAAAAACACTTTCTCTGAATATCCATCCATGCATACGATGACTTAGGGGATCGAACCCCGGCCGCCTGCGTGGAAGGCCGGAGTGTAAACAGTCGACCAATCCTTCAATTTGTTTGTATGTTTTGCTATATATAATAATATGTAGAATAAATTAATAAGTATCCAAGATGTACCTCTAGGCCTCTCTTCCTTCTAGGTCTTCTACAGACGGACTCTGATATAATAATATAGATATATATTCACTCTTGTAATTAAGTATGTCACATAAAGAAAATCTTCTACAATACATTATGTCATAAAATATCCAAGGCTTTCATTTTTGACTCCCAAATGAGCTTCACTCCTGAGGGTTTTTAACCCTTTCACCACTGTAAACCATAATGGACTCATCCAGGTCAATGCATGATAGAGTCTACTAAAGTTACATAGGGGTGAAAGGGTTAAAGACACATCTATTTGACGGTGGTTTTGCCCTCCAAATTTCAGGGAGGATGTTATAAACTTATGAAATTTGCAAAATGTCAAAGGTAACTTTAAACCTTAATAATGTATGTTATTTTGAAAGAAAATAAATTTGATTTACTTGTAGAGCCTAGCAATTTTAATTGTCTTCAATTTGATATGCAGGCTGGTTGTTGTACACATATACCTGTAACACTATATATACATAATACAGTCATCTGATCATGAATGTTCAGCATTTCCGTGGTATTTCTATACCACAATGAAAACCGGTTTTCTTGATGCATGTCAATATGTAGAATAACAATTAAGATTTGTGATGTAACGTTAATGTTGTAAGATTTAGACTGCATGCAGTTATTTGCCCCTCTATGTTGTACCAATATCATATTACAGAGAGAAGCGGAAATCTTGTATTGTTCATTTGTATTTCTGAGGACCATGTTATTTAAGCGTTTTTGTATTTGTTGTGTTGTTGGTTATATATGAACTCATTTACCCCTATAGACACATTTGGACTCTTCCAATTCAAAGGTTGGAATAGTTCATTATGAAATTTCAGGGTGAATGAGTTAAATTTGGAAACTTACCAAGGTAAAACTTTTTTCTGTATCTTGATGCCATGTTTGCAAGATTACATTGGATTATTTATCCACCTTTTAGGCATATTCTAATGTCCTATTATTATTAATGTGCATATGAATTGATATTCTCAAGATATTTCGACTTGTATTTTACCATTCTGGTGAACATAGTAAAAATCATGAAATATGAAACTTAATCTAATCGTTTGAAATGACTTATACTGAACATAGAAATCAAAATTTTTTGACTGTATAACCACAAATATTTATCAAGTCGGTAACATTTTTGTCGGCTTCTAAAGGCCCAAAAGGCAATTACCAATAATGACATTGACCCTCACTGACCCGCACATATCATGAAATTGATTGTTGATAATATCACAAACAATAGCATGACCCTAAAAGGTCAAGGTGATTCTAGATCTGCCTCACTTTGAATGTTACAGACGTCGACGTCACTACAGGTAATCCAGAGCAGAGCGACCCAGATTTCTAAAAATGCACAAAATAACTTTAAATTATTGGTAAAAGCTTTAACAAATATGTTCAATGGGGACAACTCTGCAGTGTTTGGAGATTGGCATTGGTATATTGGGATGATTCTGTCACAACTACTTGTTGTGATTGTTATACAAAAAATTGAAAATGTAGGTTCCGCTCCAGGTCACAGGTGAAAATCAATTTGCAATAGTATAATCATAATATATGCAGTGTATAAACAAAAATTGCTTTAAACACAGAGGTAGAATTTTGTTGACAATATATTGTACATAGATTTACGAAGCACTAACTGCAGGTCACATAAATATATATATACCTGATGTATTGTATGGATTGTAATTCCTAAACTGACGTAAGGGAAGGAGAATAATGAGTGACAATTAAAACCAGTTGAGATCCGACCCGTCTCTACACATAAACATTATCATAAGTTGTGTTGACACGGTATCATTGGTTGGTCAAGTTTTTGTAATCTCTAAGCTACATTATACATCTATTTTAATATCGTTTTACACCTAACAAGGTCATTTGTTGAAATACAAGTCATACCTGTCAGGCGTGACCTAATACGATGTCAGCAGAATTAACAGTGATATCTACAATTGTATATACATGTATATATATATACAGTATAAGAATTTCAGGGACCGCTGAGTTTGCACTGAATACTAATGAAGGAAAACATTAAGGTGTTAAAATATTATCAGATAAAAACAAAATAAAGCATTATTCATTTGTAAATCGGGTGTTAACTTGGCAAATTAAAGTGACTAGAATTTCTAGGATAGTGATACCTATATCGGGTATACAGATACATGGATATATTTACAAAAATTTGAAAACCGCAAGAAGACTGATTCTCAAGGCCTTTCGCTGCCACACAGCTCTTCAGGAGAATCATTTTATGGCGGGCAGTTAACTCATTCACCCCTGAAATTTCATAATGAACTATTCCAACCTTTGAATTGGAAGAGTTCAAATGCGTCTTCAGGGGTGAATGAGTTAAGGGAACTCATATTGCTGGTCTACGTGACCTTAAACCAGCATGAAGACGGTTCCTAACTGTCTGAGTGGCTGCCCGGGTACCAGAAGCATAGGAGGTCATTTTGTAAAGCTGTGGCAGTCTGGAACCTGTGACGCCGTGCCTGTATGAGCAAAAATCGGTCTTGGCACTGCGTTGTAGCCCTAGAAGACCCTCCAGCATGATGTCTGGAATAGTTTCCGTTAGTTTGGAAACAATTCCACATTCTTGTCACCACACTTTGAGACACCCCAAGGTCTGCTGCAACCTGAAGTTCAGACATGCTAGCTTGCAGCATTCCGATGTCTCTTTTCAGTTCACAGTCAATTAACCGTTGTCTGGTTTGTCTATGTGCCATATTAAAACAAAATCATGCAAAGAATATTCATAAAATTGAACAATGCCTTATTACTTAGCCTAGCTTAGCTTTTGAAAGGGGTGTACATGTGGAAAAGCGTGCACACACTTTTATGGTTGACTCAGAACACACCCACACAGGACGATTTGGAAGGCTAACATATTCGCCAAAAACAGTACGGAAGGAAAATTTAATATCATTTCTAACATTTGGATTTGTTTTTCAAAATATAGGTGATCCTTAGCAAAATGTGAGTAGTATATATTTATATATAAGAATTTCAGGGACCTCTGAATTTGCATATCTGATGAAAACGAAATAATACATTATTCATTTGTAAATCAGACAGGTTTAAACTTGGCAAATTAAAATGACCAGAAAGTCTAGGGTCTAGGATTTGTTTAGTATTTTTGACATGTTCTGAATATTTATACATGTAATAGGAATGTTGAATAAATACATAGAACATTAATATAGGAAAATATTCACAAGGTATTGTATGTCATGTAATTTGTATGGTATACCAGCTGGTACATACCAAGTAATATTGTACAGACTACGTAGGGCTGCAACGTATCGTATCGTACTGCGATACTTTCTTGTGTATCGTATCAAATTGTTTTGTTTGCCTATATTGGGATACACTAACAGTAGTTAAATTGTCAATTTTTTTTTTATCAAACTCTGAAAAAAGTGTACTTATATTTTTCGAATCCTTCAGTAAAGATGTGGTCCACTGTGCAGTCATACCCAAAAGTACTGGAAATTATAGAAAAATATGTTTCGACAGTATTTTCTATTGAAGTCTATGACAAAACTCAATAAAATCCTGCACTCAATTATTATGAAGTTGACCTTATAAGCAAATATTTGTATCGTGATACGTATCGTAAGCATTGATTGCGATATATATGTAACATTTCATGAGGTATGCATATTGTTGCAGCCCTAATAAGTGCAGACTGGCAGTAATTTGTGTAAATCAGGTTTATTTTATTATATAGCATTCATGGAGTGTACGAAATTATTTTCCATATGTATTATAATATTTGCCATACCAGATATTAATTGTATTTGATGCATCCTAATCCTTGTAATTTTACTACATGTATTTGTTTTCAGCAGACATTCATTTTACATACAGCTGTCTATACAATTGCATTATAATTATGTGAATTCACCAAATACCCATGTCATTTTTGGCATTGATGGATGCTTGCGGGGGTGGGGGTGGGGGTGGGGGTCTCAATGTGGGAGGAAACAACAGTACCGTAAGATCGAGCCAAAATGGTAGATTTTTCGGCTGACAGAATGGGCTGGCCCTATAAAATCACAAAAGTCTCCAGTCTCCAGTTTGAGCTTGAGTACCTGTTGTTACACTGTGTGAATAGGTGGCATGCCGTTCAAGGATGCCCAAACCTAGCTTGAGACATAATCTAAGTGGTTGGGATATGTAATGTGTCGAAACATTGTCTTGGTCATCTGTTTGATTGTTGCACAGATGAATAATCGTTTCTGTGATATTTTCTTAGTAATTAACCCGTTCACCACTGTATACCATAATGGACTCATCCAGATCAATGCATGGTAGAGTCTACTAAAGTTGCATAGGGGTGAAAGTGTTAAAAGTGAAATGAAAAGTTCTCGGATTATAAGTGATATATATTATATAGAGTAGATAGATAGTACAGTAAACACATATTGCATTTTTTAAAATCGGTTTGCAAGAAAAGGAAATAATTTGAGGAAAATTTGATATTATCCTTCATATATACTACAACTAGATATATAATCTTAAGCTCTGTTTATTTTTTTTTGATCAGTGTAAAAGAACCAGTACCTACTTCAAAGTGTACCAGGTTCATTTCCTGTGAATTATGCGTCTCTTATTAATGTATCCCCTGGCTGGTGTGTACTATATCAAAACAATTCCTAATGTAGTTTTACAAATGTATATATATACATATATGCTTGTCAATTTATATAAATGTACACAAAGTGTGCCACTATTTCTGTGACAAGATTATGTCTGATATGGATTCATGCATATATAAATAACAATGCTAGTGAACTATTTATAGAATACAATGTATAAATATATATATACATGTCGTACGTAACATATACCATGTGTATATGTAGCTATAGGCTGACCCCTGACCCCTGACCTCCTTGTGTACTTCTATAAAATTTGTGTGGTGTGACACAGGGGAGACCGACTATTTTGATCTGACTAGATGCAGTAGAATCAGATGCTTTTCACCAAGTTGTTGTGTAAATTTCTCTTCGCATGATTAAGTTTCTATATCTATTAATATTGTAGGAAGTTTTTTCACTGATTTGACGTCACCAATGTAAGTTGATAAACAGTGTTTACCATGGGAAACGGGTGTGTTAGCTAGCAGGACTATAAGACACGGTATTGTTGAGAGATTCCCAGATTGTAAACTGTAAATTGTAAGACCAGTTGCAGATTATTTCAGTTTCGTCGAATGGATTATCTGTAAAATTGAATCGTTTTCTTATAAACTGTATGAAATTGCCCTATAAATTTAATCCAGTTATTTTCTTGTTAATATTTTTTTTACAAATAATAACTTTCCAAAATGTTAGATGTTATATGATGATTATTTATGTTTCCATTACACAGGTGAAGTAACCCAATACACATCACCAAGGTCATCAAGGGAGACAACCCCCACGAAATGGACCGAAGCTGGATGGGATGAGGAGGGGGGACTTGACCAATGGTATAAGGAGGAGGCATGTTTCCACACGAGCTACACTAGTAACCATAGTGTGAGGAGTAGCCATAGCGACAAGGGACCGGTCAATACATGTCCTGTTTTAAAATCTGTCAATTTTTCCAAATCTGCAGAATTCGTAGAAATATGGGATGATCAGTTTGATTTTTGTGTAAAAGAAGATAATCTGCCTGATCCGGAGGATTTTGATATCACCTCGTCGCCAAGTAAACGGAAAAGTCACTCGAGGATTAAAGCTAGGGAAGTGTTCAATAAGAGTAAAGACTATATCAGGTCAAAAGTGGAATCCTGTCGTAAAAAGTTGAGTGCCTCATCGCTGAATATCTTCTCTCCCGTTCACCGCAGTAAACATGGGAGATTTGTAAACAACTGTTGTGAAGCAAACATCTCCCATCCAGAGGTCAAACAGATTCTAGAACAATCTGGTAACCATGACAACCACGAACAGGTGTCAATGAGCACAACTGCTTATGTTTCATGTCCAAATGGCATTGAAGATTCCAACAGATTTGAATTCATGGTGAACGACACGTCACAAAACAATGCGTCCAATAATGACGCATCGTCATGTAGACCTTTACAAGTACAGCACGGCAACGTCAGGGAAGTATGTGTTACCGTAGAAACACAGGAATCACTTCATACCTCCAACCCTGAAGAGCTCCAGCACTCTGATACAATGCCTGGACTTATCAGGAGCCAAACAGGTAATCTGTCTGAAGGAACTTGACCAAACTTGACCCTTGGTGTCTGAATTGAGTTTAAAGGAGGTGGCCTTGTTTACATATTTGTGTGTGTTATCTTATCCTGAGAATGACCCAATACACCAAAACTGTTGAATGATATAGAGGGGGTATCAAAGTTATCACTAAAGGATTAAAAAGATTTGTTAACTCCAGGGGGTGGTGGAGAGATTTTCTAGACAATTTTGTCCCCATTTATCTCCCCCTCCCCCAGTTTTACTTGTTCAACCAAAATTTGAAAGAAAAAAAACAACCTTTTATTAAGAAATAGGTATGAAGGATTTAAAATATACATTTTAATTTTAATGGGTATTTATAATCTTTTCCTGATTAAGAATAATCCCTTAAGTAAAGGCTTTTCTGAGAAAGGTTCCCTATTACAAACCCCACCTCTCCCATCCACACTCCTCTCTCTTTCTCCCCAATCCCATACACTTGTACATGTAATTTTAGTTCAGATTTTCAAAAAAAAACTTGATGAAAATTTTGTGTTTCTGATGGCTATAAGCTGATGAGACTTTGCACAGCTGGGCTTTAAACCATTACTTTTAAAAGTATTGTCTGCTTAATAGCTTATATGTTATTGCAAGATTTTCAAAATGATTAAAACAGACGATTACGGTTCCCTTTTAACTACCTCAATATAAGATTAAACCAAGCATTTTTCTCTCACAAAATTGAATACTGATATGATATATATGATTAAACAATTGTTCAATTTAAAATTGAACTCACCCTTTGTTAAACAGCTTGCAAACTAAGGGATTATATAGATTTTATCTGACATCTGTGATTATTTTAGTTGACAGTTTCCTGTTTCCAATCCTTAGGTTTGACTGCAGATTTAAATAAATGTTGACAAGGTTTAAAATTTATCTACAACTACAAGAATATATATCCATTGTGATTTATTGGATAATTACTCCGTGTTTGAAACAATGTTAAATTTTTTGTCAATTTCACATCCTCCTGTTTATTGTCTGATTCACATGTACATCCTCCTAAAATTTAGTGACGTATGTTGAAGTTTCTGCATTGTGGTTTTAAATGGATCTCAATTCAACGGAACTAAACGCCCGGTGTGTATAACAGTTCATTAACCTATAATTATCTTACTAGTTCATGGTTGGGTATAATTACGTGAAAATCAATCTGAAGTGTGTCCAGAACGTTAAGGGACTAAATGCCATAAAAATGGGGGTAAGTTTATTTTACAATTACATTGTACTTAAATTAATTTATGTAAGTTATAAATGTAAATAAATATAAAGGTAATTGACTTTAAGATGTAAAAGTTGACATGGGACAGGGGTGGACACAACACCACAGCATACTGAGTATTTACCGTAAATGTCTTGCAATTAGCCCAGAGGGCCAACACATAACCTCTCACTCAGGGAAGGGGGATGGACTTTATAACAGAACAATGATGGAGCATTTGTTTTTATTTCTTCTGAACTGCAATATATTTGGGTGGGCTTATTACTAGACATGGGCTTATTACTAGACATGGGCTTATTACCAGACATGGGCTTATTACCAGACATGGGCTTATTGCGATATAAATACGGTAAGGTTACACATATCCTCTGGTGTGCTCTGTCATATCAAGTATGGAAGCGGAAAGTGTTGAACTTAATTATGAAATATGTAGATATCATTATCATATTAAAACTTATGTACAAAACATCTTGAATTGCATTCAAACTTGTTGTAATCAGTAGTTTGTTTTGCCTAAATGATTTTGATATTAATGATTTTTTTTTGCAACAGCATGATTATATTAAATTAGTGTTTGCCTCTTATGTTAGTCAATTCATCTTCTTTTGTTTTAATTATATACATTAGATATTGCTGTAGAACAAGTTAGTTAAAAAATATTTTGTCGCATAATTACAAGACAATATGGAATAGAGCTTTAGATTGAGTCTGAAAAGCTTGTCAGATGTATCAGAATTAAAATGTTAGGGAAATCAACAGAATTTTAATTAAATTTAACTCATTCACCCCTAAAATCGCATTTGAACCTTTCCAAATCAATGAATAGGCAAGTCCAGTTTGGATATGTAGGGGTGAACAAATTAAATATATTAACGGTATTATAGGGAAACTGAAAGAATTTGAATCAAAATAAATAAATGAAATGTAACATAATGTATGAAAATATAAAATCTAGAACACTTTGACAATATGTATAAGTGACCATGCATATACATCATATACATATATGTACAAACAACAATGTATATACTTCGTTGTATATGGAGAACCTATTGTGATATTTCACATACCTTGGTAGCTGTGATTTACATGAATTGATCTACGTATCTGTGAGCTTTAATTGAAAACCAATGAGCTATAAATTCTAAATATAACTGTCTACACCTCAATATACCCACGTTTATACATTCAGTGAAAGCTCGGGGCCTGGGGAGATGTTAAATTTGTTTTTATCGAGCGTAATGTCGTATATGCCCATTGTCCTTTATACCTTTACTTACGTCTGTGGGTCAAATGTTTACGTAGTTAAATCATAAATATTGACATTTAAATGTTCACGTTATGATATTTTAATGATACCGTAAATCAGTCGTGGCTAATAAGTCATGCATATCCTTAATACATAAATAAAAACAGTTTATCCTTAGATTTTTGCTGAATGATAAATATGTTGAAATTCAAAGCAGGTATTTATAAAGAGACATGAACTTTAAACTTATAATATTGCGTCCTATTTTTTGCCCGAAAGATTTACACTACTGATGAAGTACCTGTGTTTTGGCAATAAAACAGGTTTCAGTTATAACCCTTTCACCACTGTAGACCATAATGGACTCACCCAGATAAATGAATGGTAGAGTCTACTAAAGTTACCGAGGGGTGAAAGGGTCAAGTGTCTGTGACTAAGCTGTGAATGACAGCCTGTGACATATATAAAGCATCTGTCTAGTTTTCAGAGGCCTTGAGTTCAAATCCTGATCCAGCCCATGCATTTTTCATTTTTTATATACATTTTCAATTGAGTTAAACTATACATATATACCCACAGAATAGGATGGTGATACATGGGGTCTTATATGGCTTAATTAGGGGTTGAAGACTGTTAAAGTATCAATGGTCGAATAATAACAATACTTTAATTTATTTATACTTGGTATAATAAATTATGAAACTATTCTCTTTACAATAAACAGTAATATATTAAATATTTATATTTAATACAAACTCACATAATTGATAGACAATATTGCAAAGACTTGTAGAACAAAACAATTTATACATAATTATAGAATATTCTTTTATTCAATTTTATTCAACGAGAAGTGGAAATACTCCTTTTATTCTACTTTATAGATAGAGAAGTCGAGATAACTCGTGTTTAGTTTATTTTATAGAGGTGAGAGCTGAACGTCACTGTTCAGATAAACAGGTGGAGATAACTTTTGTTTATTCCGTCTTTTCGTAGAGTTATCTGCTCTTGTGAGCAGGTATTGATTGTAACGTCATCAATTTTTGAGAAAACAACGTAATTTTCTCACACAAACCAATGACATAACAATCAATATCTGCTCACAAGAGAAGATAACTCTGCAATACGCAAAGACGGAATAGTTTACCTTATAGA
>JAUMHH010221299.1:0-13145 GCA_032359455.1 Chlamys rubida
ATTGTATGTGTCGTGTCTGTGCCGTTGTCTTACTTATAAATTGTATGTGTCGTGTCTGTGCCGTTGTCTTACTTATAAATTGTATGTGTCGTGTCTGTGCCGTTGTCTTACTTATAGTAAGTGAACATCTTTGGTTTGGTGGCTCATGTTTTTTCTATTTTAATGCCATGACACACTGACATATAAAAGAGGTGTCATTCAGCTTTCTAGTAGGACGTGACAGTGGTAGAACGATGTTACAACAATCAGACTAAACTTCACGTATACTACACATGTTAAGTTGTTCTGGTCCGAAGGACCAAGCTAGCTTGTGCCACAGTGCGGCATCCCTCGTCTGTCCGTCCATCCGGCGTCATTTATTCACTTTCCGAAACAATTTCGTTTGAATGCCATAGAGTACAAGGGGTAGCGATATTTGGTCAAGGACTATCAAGTTTGTTCAAATGAATGACATTGACGCACTTTAAAGGTCACAAGGGTTAACCTTGATTAAAAAAATAGAGCGACTTACTCTGAATAAACATAAGGACCAGAGAATAGATATATGTGGTACTTAGCATGCTTAAATGAAGGGCTAATACAATTTGTTTAAATGAACGACTTGACCCACTTTCAAAATATGTTACTTAAAACCATTAAACGACTCCCTGTGCATATTTGGTCAATAGCATGTAGCATAAAGGTCATAGGGGTCATATGTGCTTAAAGAACCTTTCCACGACCTCTGAATGGCAAAGGAAGTAGCATATTTGGATGAAAGGATATCGGGTTTGTTCAGGTGACGGACACTGCTATTTCTCCATCATGGTGGTAATAGGTTAGACATTTTCATCCTTTGTGAACAGTGATAAGAATTGTGCGTTCACTAGGTTTCCTTGTCTTTACGTTCCTGGTAAATTGTATAGTACCGGTCTTACACCGGCTTCACCTCTGTTGCATCTAAATTGTCAATCGTATTTGCCTTATTATACTTTCAGAAGGACTCATTGTTCTCTCCTTCCAGCGTTTATAAAGGATCTTGTACACGTATTGCCAGTGTATACTGTTTTGTTTGGACTGTTCTCGGTGTCAACATGTATAATGGTCCTCACATTTTCCTGTTCATTTTGCTTGTTTATATTCATTTTTTTTTTATTCCATTTTTTCTTTTTTATAAACAACACATTTACACACAAAGGAACAAGCATACATTACATTGGTTACAATTCCCTTCACAACGGACACCTCTTTCCAAGAGACTAATTATATACTGTACACACATACACACACACACACGCACACAGGGGGGTGGGTGGGGGATTGCAAACCTTAGACATCTGGTTTTGTTCTTTATAGTATAATGATAATCGTTCATGTTATTTTATAGGAGAAGCCATTTTTCCAATTTATTATGTAAGTTTATATTTTATACTTAATAGTTAAGACCATATTTGGTTAGGTGGCTTATACATTTTCCATTTTTGATTTACAGGTGTATTCCTCGCACTGACTGACAACGTGGTACCTGGTGCGTTCGGGAAACAAAACATTCGGATTGTAGAGGGAGTCCTGGGGCTAGCTTCCGGTGTTGGTCTTATTATATCTCTGCCTGCCAAGAGTACGTATTATCATGTTATATCATTATTAGCATTACATATTGATATACATGTTTTCTTATCAATTTATCGTTTATTATTATAGTTACCGTTGTCACAGTAGACTTTAATTCCACGTCTGATTTTGTATGTATACCATGTTTACCGACTGTGCTTTGTTTTTGATGATATGTACTTCTGTATTTGATTGAAGTAACCATGACAAATGTCACGTGTTAGGAAGCAAAACATTCACCTTCTCTGAACACTGGTGTGAAATGATTGGGCTTGGTGTGTGTACATATTAATATCTTTTATATCTATTTCAGTCATTTTATTATTGAAATCACTTATTTTGAACAGATGCACTAAGTGCTCAACCGACTCTTGGCTATGAATCATCTTTCTACTTATCGGGATCCGCTCTCGTCATTTCCGGTTTGCTAGCAGTTGGTTTCCGGTTCGTGCTGTTACGTCAGAATTCGAAGAAAGAAAACAGTCGGTGACACCGTTATCGATAAAAGATATAAAAAACGTTGTTTATTATTAACATATCGGTTATTTTCAGAATTATTGACAATACTATGTGAACTTTTTCTTAGGAGTCCTAGTAAATAGATATGAAGCCTATTGTTACCAGACACATTAGCTGACACTTTGTAAAGCTACTCATGTGTCATACTCAAGGTTAAATGTCTTAATCTCTGTATCTAAATAAATCATGTGTGGTTATAAGTGTCAGTGAAGTGAAATGTTGTCTGTGGTAGCTTTATACTGCAAACCGTATGTAGTACAGTAATATATTTCTCGGAGACGGATGTATATAACTTATTTCAACTTGTTTCCGGATCCCATTCCTCTGTACTTTGTATGTTATGTGGTGTAATGCAACTTAATGTGGAATGAAATAAAGTTTATATTAATATATCGATTTGTTTTGACTGTTATTGAAATTAAACAGGATTTTTTTTTTTTTTTTTTAATAATGAAAATGCTTAAAAATAAATACATATATGTTTTCTATTTTCTTATATTATTCATCTGCTCATATATACATATTATTTTGAACAGATGCACTAAGTGCTCAAACGAATATATTGAGATAAGCATTTTATGAAGTATGCGTTTCCCCCAATGGTACAGAGATGACCTAATTATTATGTAAAAGTAATGCAAGAAATATGTAAGATATGGAAAACTAAAACACTCTTTAGATTATAAAATATTCAGCAGTTTTCGCAAAGACATCCATACATTACAAACTGTCACAACGATGATTACATAACTAATGTAAAAAAAATAGATAAAAACACAATTTTGTGGGGGATTGTTTTTTTTTTTATATTTTATATTGGGTTATGTAAATGCCAATGTAAACTGTCAATTAAAACAAAGGTTTATCTGTAATCACCGAGCTGCAGAGAGTCCAGCAAAGATACAAATATGACTTAGAGCTGGTATATCGAAGCCCTCACAATTCTATACAAACCTGATCCAAACAATTATTGTGGGTATCATGATCCTCTGGTTTGTTTTTAAGAGTCCGCACATGAATTGTGTGTTCCATGTTTTTGTATATTTAACAAACCACTTGTTGGTGGTATTTTCACTGATTGTTTTAGAAAATCAAACATGATTCTAATTTGCAAGTCTTGTTTGAGAAGAAATGCTACAAACTGAAGACTAGTGGCAGTATTGGCGTGTAGCTCCTTCATTGCCGAAGAATTTAAGAAACTTTTTTGTATTTTTTCAATAAAATAAATGCTCACATTTGTACAGAATACCATTTTTTGCTTGCCTTACAACCCTACTGTAACAAAACTCACGTGTTTTACTGATCATGTGTTTGACGCCAAAAGGACAGATGTACATGACGATTTTTTTTGGACAATCACAGAGTTTTAATTAATTGAAGCACAAACGATATATTTAAAGTCTTAGTGGTGACATTGTAAACAGGTTGTTGATCGGATGGCATCTGCTGTATGTTATTTTCACCAAGAATCCATTCTTGTTGCAAAACTAGCTATTTTACAAATGACCACCCTGCAGTTTAGAAACATTCTACTCGCTTTGTTTGCTGCTAATACAAATGTGTAAAAGGATATGTAAAGAAAGGATGTTCAGTTTTTTTGTCTGGTGTAAAAAGTACCGTATGCAAAAATGCTAACAAATGATGTATATGTTGTACCATATATTTTTTTGTGAAACATAGAAATGTACGATTTGCACGGGAAGGAGTTTTTAATATAATATTGCACGTATCATAGACCTAAGAGTTTATTTAATTGACGTATCATAGACCTAAGAGTTTATTTAATTGACGTATCATAGACCTAAGAGTGTTTTCAATTGATTATCTTCATTTCTCCCAACATAATATATATCGTATCAATTTGTATGATTCTGTTTGAACTGTTAACCGGTCTGTTTTAAAGTGTGCAATAAGTTGGTATTGCAATAATGGCAATTTCAGCATTTTCTATTGGAAACAATTGGATTGAACACCAGGCTTCAAGCCTATATTAGGCTTTTTCATAATGTAAACAATTTATTAATATAATATCCGGTGATGGAAAGAAGTTAAACTCACGTGATGATAGAAAGTAAGCGTTTTTCTAATGTTTACACATTAAAATATCGGATCCTTTTGTTTTTCATCAGTTGCTTAAACATCTAGTGAGAAGTGAGCTGGAGAAACGCCTTTAAGTTCAAAAGCATGTTGTTGTTTCAATCACAAACACATGTTAATGTCTATACACATTTTACTCAATTACATACAGTTATTTGTATCTTTTTAAATGTGTTTATGGACTACTTGCCTCTGACTATTATGTAGAATAGACTTATATTTTAGCTCACAGAAATGCTTACGTTTATCTGTGCTTTCATAATTTTAGTAAATGCAAGAAAAACTAGCCGAGAACTTTAAACAAACAAGTATCTGTGATATTTTACCTCACAATATATTTATTATTGTTATAAATTCTGTGACCGTACAATCGTGTCTGTTGGAAATACCAACCATGTTTCCCCTGTACATTATCCTAGTGTATTTAATCATTCATATAAAATAATATATGTTATCCTGGGTTTTTTTAAAACAAAAATCACACTCGAATATATATATATATATTATTTCTATGGTGTATATTATTATTCATATATTTCTATGGTGTATAATATCATAGTATAATGTTCCTGTATATCCTTATATTTATATTCGTATGGTGTATGTTATTATATATATATTCCTATGGTGATTATTATTATATATATTCCTATGGTGATTATTGTATATATATTCCTATGGTGTAGATTATTCTATTATTCTATCTATAGCGGTGGTGTCTGTTATTATCTATATTCCTATAGTATGTTTTATTCTATTATTGTATACGTTCCCATAGAGTATATTATTCTATTATCATGTATATTCCTATGGTGTACATTATTATTTATATTCCTATGGTGTACATTATTATATATATTCATATGGTGTATATTTTCCCGAAAAATGTCAATTAATAGTCAATTGACATCAGTTTGAACGTTTATGTTTTTAATTTGAATACGATTTTTAGGATGGTCAATGTTGTTATTATTTATTATGTTGTAACACATTGTTTTGTCTTTACATATGAAGAAATTGTTCTTTTGCAGTATTTATATACCAACTTCAAATGATTCATATGTACCGATAAAACATCAAAGTAACAAACCGGGTTTTAGTTACCGTAGGTATGTTAACTTGTGTAGAAGTGGTTTATTGTTACCAAGGTTACAGATTTATATAAGTAACATACAGTGATACCTATAAGTATGGTTGTACCACCAAGATACAATTACCATAAACAAGGTGTATTTCATAACAATATGGTCATACAAATACATATCGATACATTAAAATGTATACCTATCTGAATCATCCAAGAGAAATATTGGCCATACTGCCATGGTACAAAACAAATCGTGATGTTGGTCTGTCTAATGAATCATATCCAAAGGTACGCCTTGATATTTTAAACCTGTTCGTTCTTATGCAATGTTACCAACATATAACAAATAACCATTCTTGAAAAAATACACAAGTGATGGATTACCCATGTATCTATATACAAGTTTGGATCTTTCCAACGTTGAACTCAACATGAGCTGAAAACATTTCTATCCGTAACTGATTTATACAATACAAAAGGCGCTGATGGAATGCGATTATATTTCCACGAGTAACTTCCCTTTGGTCATGATTGAACGTTTCTATTCATAGTAGGACTAGTCAGGTGCACTGTAAATAGTGATTCTATACAGTATATATATGTAATCTACATTGGGAAACATTGTAAGCAAAAGTATAAATGTCAAGTCATAGGGAAACTATTGTTTGGATGTCTAAGCTTTAGGCCTATATAACCAAGGTGGTTTCGAGTATCAAATCAGGCAACGAATTTAACCGAAAATGTGTAGGCCCACTACTCACACAAATCATATTCATTATCAAAGTAATACATGATAATATCAAACTTATTTTTGAAGATCTAATGAAGCCTTCTTATTTATTTGGAATAACAACAACATCTTCAAAAGATTATAAGCATATTTATTGCCAAAATATCATACACTGGTTTGTCAGCAGTAATACCATTTACCTTCGCGATAGTTATGAAAACAGGCAAAACTATGGCACATGAATACTTACTATTATCTCAATAAAAATGACCGGATTAGTTGGAGTGACGCACATTTAGCGTGTGGATAAGGGTCCAATTTATTTATTTCCATACAAAACTTTACGTCTAAAACTTATTATTAAAGATAAGTGTTGCAACATGGTTCACCGTGTCGTTCTATTTATTATGCCCTCCTTATTAGGAAAATCGGCATACGAGGGGTATTCTTCTTGTTATCAGTCCGTATATCCATCGGATCATATATACTTATATAGTTACTGTACCAACCAAATCATCTTATACTCCGACAGACAACATTTACAACTACAGCCACTGCCGTCTGTAGTACCCAAGAAGTAATTTAAAAATTTGACACATTTGACTATTGTGATCCTGAAAAGGGACCATTGCCATCTTGTGCAATTGTCAATTATAAGTATTGCTTGTTGTAATCTTGGGCTAATCATAAACATTTTTATTGCACAAAACTATATGTATGCACTTCTAATTTAACAATATCGTCTATCTAAATAAATGCTTCATACCCTGTCGACTGATGTGGCGGAGTAATACGGACTAAATACTGTGGAATTATAATCAAAATAATACGCACAGACGACGTTAATCTGGTAAATTTTATTGGCTAACACAATGTAGTTTTATTGAGTCCAACTTTTTTCTAGAGACAAATTTTTAAAATGAGTCAAACTTGATTGAAAAAAAATGAAATATAAAAATTTGAATGAAACATTTCTTGTAAACAACAACACATCATTTACTGTGAGTGGCTTTCATTTAGTAGGGTGAATTTTCTATAGACACATACGAGACAAGATAAACAGTATGGCCTCATTCACTTCTATCAGGAGGATACTAGAATTGTAGTGTGCAACTACATAAATAGACCAACAGTAGGGATTACAACCTCACTTATACACGTGCAATGTAATGTCAAAACATACCTATACAGTCAAACTGTTTTGTCCAAATAAACAAAAACAAACTATATTCAAACCCCACCAATAAATGTGCAATGTAATTCCCTTGTATTCCGATACAGCTACGCTGTTCTGTCCAACTAAACCAATAAACCTACATTGTTATATCATAATATGCCAATAGAGCTACACTACAAATAAATCAATACATTGACATTTATTTCCAGCTAAACCAATATAATTATATCGTTTTACTTATATAGGACATCACTGACAACTTGTGACTCGGTACCTCGTACTCCCCCTGGTGGGTGTTACCAGTCCGGGGCACTAAACATACCACTATTTGACATAGTGTTTGTTCACACCAGGCCTCACACAAGATGGGACTTTAATCAACCCACATTGCATGCTGCAATTGAACATTTGTGTAATGGGACCAAGGTGTGGGTTTGCATATATTGTCAGTGTAATGGTACTGCCAGCTTGCTGTTCCTAGCTAGCTTACCTCACCTTGTCTCAGCCAGGGGTTATGTGCTGTTTTATGGTCTTAGTAAAAAAAGCACATGTACTTTCGGAGGTTTATACACAACATATATCGGCTTCTTATCTCTGGTGTTAATCGCGTCAAACATGTACGTGGCGAATGGTCAATAATTCATTCGGAATTAATTGGTGTGGGTCGTTTATTACAGAGTGACAGCCAACTCTGATTAAGCAAGAGACCTCCTGTAAGCTGGCCTGGCCGCTATCAACGTGTGACGTCGTCTGCTTTTGGAAACAATGACATGTGCTGTGGCTTTTTCTTCTGTGCGTCGCAAAGGTAAATAAAACCCCGCCTAATCAACATGAATGTTTCAAGAGGTCCTGCCTTTGATGTCGATTGTGTACTTCTGATAGAGAATGTTACTGCTGCACGCGCACAGCCAAGGAGATATTAGCCAATCCCCAGGGAGGAACATGTTTGCGTCCGTCACGCGCATTAATTCGTACTGTCATATATATTTAAAACTTTGTCAAGACGACCGGACTGTTCCTGTAGCTATCTACCATGCCACAAGACTGTAAATCCATAGATGAAATGGCAAAAGTCCACGGAAAGTCGAGCAACCCCGTCCACAGGCACGGAAACTTCTGCCAACGGAATACCGCAGTATAAGTCACAGGAGGTAGACAATCGAATCGGGTGATAGAGTCGACAGACGTGTCTTGTGCTCGGCTAATGAATAAGTTAGTCAATGAATAATCAAATTACAACACGTTGACCCAATGTTATCACTGGTAGAGATACCATCAGTGCATTTCATTGCAATTACAAGAAAATATTTCAGCAGTAAACATTACACACTTTCTGCTACAAGATAAATCAAAGGCTACGCAATAGAACTGAAATTGATAAAATGTATTATGGTTGAGTTAGACAATCCAATAAAGGTTGTTTGAATACCATTTTGACACGGTGCCTTCTGTCTTGGAGTAGATGGTTTAGGTGGGCGGTAGGGTCGGCCGAGAGTTGAGAGAAGGATCCATGTTGTGTGAATGTCCTCCGGCACACCACAAGTCAAACACTAAAAGGTGAATACGAAAAACTTGTCAACACTAAAACAATATGACTTGTGTCTTCTTGAAATGATTTCGGCCACATAAAAGAAAATTCTTATCATTTTAGCTATGGAACAGAAGAATAGTCTTATACAAGCAAAGACACTTATTTCTTCACAAGAATAGTTTCAAATATAATCGAACAAATGATAGAAACGAGAAATTCTGCAAACATTGTTATGTTGTAAAAAGATATCATGGCCATTTAAACAATACAATTCGGGGAGCATTAGATAATTATGATTCTCATTTCAAATAGCTTGATTCGTAATAAATAAATCACAAGTTTACTAGTGATTAAGTCACTATCAACATTTACTCATTAACCAGGAGATTTACGAGAGTAGCCACAGTACTAATGACAGGGAGTCACGTATGGTACTTGAGTCAATACACAATTGAGATGTCATAGGAAACAGGAGCCGCTAAACCACAAAACCAGGTCATTGTGAACGTTACACAAATCTAGAGATGACACTAGGTCATCCGTAAGGTCACGCCATATCTACACAACAAATAGAATGCAGAAGTGACAACAAAATATATATTTCGAACTGAGAATCGATAAAACAAAAGTAAAATCAGAACAGAACAAAGGAAATATTTAAATGGAGACAATTGGAAAAAAGTAAAATAAGACCAGGTGTTCCGGAATGGTAAGCGTCTTCTGCTTCATTGACGACACCTGCCGTGTAAATCTTAGTCCAATCCACGTAATGTCGCTTCCTCATTGACGACACCTGCCGTGTAAATCTTAGTCAAATCCACGTAATGTCGCGTCCTCATTGACGACACCTGCCGTGTAAATCTTAGTCAAATCCACGTAATGTCGCGTCCTCATAGCGAGTATTACATCACACAAAGAAAAGTATTATATCACACAAAGAAAAGTATTATATCACACAAAGAAAAGTATTATATCACACAAAGAAAAAAGCATATATCCTAATGAGATCATGATGTCGATAGTCTTTATCAACACACATCGCTGGAAATCCTGTGTTATTAGTATGTCTTGTTAGCAGTCATCATCTATCACAGAAATCATTTGATATTGGGAGCAGAGTCTTGAGAATCTATATCAAATAGTTTGGAGGACATGGGTGTTGCTATCAAGAAAGGGAAAGTTAACGATTGTACCACTTGTCGTATCAATGAAAATATGTATGTCAACGACGATCAAAGACACAGGGAGCAAGTCTTCAGTCATTGCAGGCAATGCAATATCATAGCTGGAATTATGCAGCGTAAATGGAATCATCTCCGGTATGACGCCTTGTCTATGCAATTCATTGGTAAACAAGCCGCATGTATCAGAAAACCCTGTGTCGAGAACAGAGCTTCCAATAGGGTATGATACCAGATCCTTCCGTAAGGTTATTTTCAAAATGTGTAAAGTTGATTTTTATCAACAAATACCGGTAAGAAAGCTGACAAACCTCGTATATTCAGTGTGCCTAGTTTGTATTATGAATGATTGGTGTCATGCATCGCATTATTGCTAACACAGTGCCTTATACTATTCATATTTAATATGGAACGATGTATTCCCTTTGTTTTGGTGTTTCCTGAGTTCCTGTTGTTGTGTTTCACGTGTTCTGGTGTTTCCTAGGTCCCTGCTGGCTTTCCATTTGATTTGTTTGATTTTTTCTGAGTCCCTATGTTTGTGTTTAATTTGTTTTGGTGTCTAATGAGTTCGTATTGTTATGCTTATTTTGTTTAAGGGCCTCCTAAGTTACAGTTGTTGTCCTTTCTTTGTTTTGATGTAATATGAGTTCCTGCAGACATATAGTGTATGTTTAAGTGTTTCCCCAGTTCCTGATGACTTTCCGTTATTCTGGTGTATTCTTAGTTCCTGTGATTGTCTTTCCGTTGTTTTTGTATAATGAATTATGACGGAAATATTTAATACAGTAAAGCACTTAAGCTTTTCCTATTGCATTACTTTCGTATTATTTTATTTGGAGAGATCAAACAATCCCCTTATGATTCTTGTTTCTTCATAGGAACTTTGAAAATGAAATCAATAATGAAAAGCAGAATACTTTTTTTTTCGACAGTTGCATATGGTTCTGTTGCCTTGTGAATTTATATTTGATTAAGTAGTTGATTTATATGAGTTATAGTTATAAACTCTACCCCATTGATTGAAACATTGTCCGTGAAGCTTGATCTTGTATCTCTGGCTTGTGTTATAAGTCTATGACTTTCGTGACACATGTCGACTGCTGACGGACAAACTTACAACACAGGGTTTCGAAAGATGCGATGTCGTTTTGTTGTCACTACCCCAGTTCTCAGTAAGAGGACGTGACATTACTTGGATTGGACCTAGATTTAATGGCAAATGTCGTCGATGAAGCAGAACACGTTCACCCTTCTGGAACACCTGGTCTTATTATCCTTGTACTTTTTCACAGATATCCATGTTAATCTTTCCTTTGTTCATATTTTCCCAAGTTTTATCGATTTTGAGTTCAAATTATGGTTTTGTTGACACTTTAGTAATTTGCTTTGTTTGAGAAGCCTTGACGTTTATCTTTGGTTGTGTTATTTGTTTGAGAAGCCTCGACGTTTATCCTTGGTTGTGTTATTTGTTTGAGAAGCCTCGACGTTTATCCTTGGTTGTGTTATTTGTTTGAGAAGCATGGACGTTTATCTTTGGTTGTGTTATTTGTTTGAGAAGCCTCGACGTTTATCGTTGGTTGTGTTATTTGTTTGAGAAGCCTCGACGTTTATCGTTGGATGTGTTATTTGTTTGAGAAGCCTCGACGTTTATCCTTGGTTGTGTTATTTGTTTGAGAAGCCTCGTCGTTTATCCTTGGTTGTGTTATTTGTTTGAGAAGCCTCGTCATTTATCATTGGTTGTGTTGTTAGTTTGAGAAGCCTCGTCATTTATCGTTGGTTGTATTATTTGTGTGAGAAGCCTCGTCATTTATCGTTGGTTGTGTTGTTAGTTTGAGAAGCCTCGTCGTTTATCTTTGGTTGTGTTATTTGTTTGAGAAGCCTCGTCATTTATCATTGGTTGTGTTATTTGTTTGAGAAGCCTCGTCGTTTATCTTTGGTTATGTTATTTGTTTGAGAAGCCCCGTCGTTTATCTTTGGTTGTGTTATTTGTTTGAGAAGCCTCGTCATTTATCATTGGTTGTGCTATTTGTTTGAGAAGCCTCGTCATTTATCATTGGTTGTGTTATTTGTTTGAGAAGCCTCGTCGATTATCTTTGGTTGTGTTGTTAGTTTTAGAAGCCTTGTCGTTTATCCTTGGTCTCGTTTTTTGTTTTAGAAGCCTTGTCGTTTATCCTTGGTCGTGTTTTTTGTTTTAGAAGCCTTGTCGTTTATCCTTTGTCGTGTTTTTTGTTTTAGAAGCCTTGTCGTTTATCGTTGGTTGTGTTGTTAGTTTTAGAAGCCTTGTCGTTTATCCTTGGTCGTGCTATTTGTTTTAGAAGCCTTGTCGTTTATCCTTGGTCGTGTTTTTTTGTTTGAGAAGCCTTGTCGTTTATCCTTGGTCGTGTTTTTTGTTTTAGAAGCCTTGTCGTTTATCCTTGGTTGTGTTATTTGTTTGAGAAGCCTAATCATTTATCGTTGGTTGTGATATTGGTTTGAGAAGCCTGGTCGTTTATCTTTGGTTGTGTTATTTGTTTGAAAAGCCTCGTCATTTATCATTGGATGTTTTTGTTAGAAGTTCGGTTTGGTTGTTTACGTTAGAGGTTTGAGAAGCATCATTTTTTTTATCGTTGGGCGGTTGTTTGTATGTCAGTTTCTATATTCTAAACGATATATCCAACTGATTTGCAGAACCATTACATCATTGTACTTAAATTTCATACTTGTTCTAAACAAACAAGAGAATTTGAATTAAATGTATTAAAATTAACAAAGTATTTCTCAATTTACGACAAACAAATACTTCCGAGTAGAAAGAAAACTACCGCGTGTGTTTTAATATTACACATTTCCAATGTAGATTATTCCAGTGTCATAACTTTTCCTAGAGATGTCTAAATAACATTTCAGGTTCACTTCGAACACAGTAATCAAAATGACTCGAGTCGTTCTGACATGTAAGCAAGTTGTTGGTTCGGCCAGTCAGTCTCTGTTGTAGTGTGTCAGTTGGTTGTTAGACCAACCAGGTTCTGTGGTAGTGAATCAGTTATTGGTTAGATCAGCAAGATTATGTTGTCATTGTAATCAAAATGTCTCCAGTCGTTCTGTCATGTGAGCAAGCTGTTGGTTTGGACATTCAATCTCTGTTGCTGTGAATCAGTTGTTGGCTAGATCGTTGTGATCAAAATGTCTCCAGTCGTTCTGTCATGTGAGCAAGCTGTTGGTTTGGACATTCAATCTCTGTTGCTGTGAATCAG
>JAUMHH010221299.1:14672-27054 GCA_032359455.1 Chlamys rubida
ACCCATTATTACAAGATGGCTGCTCACCACCCATTATTACAAGATGGCTGCTCACCACCCATTATTACAAGATGGCTACTCACCACCCATTATTTACAGAGACAGAATCCAGAGACAAACGGCAGCCAACATTTGTTTTTCAAATAAAAAGTTTGACTTTTAAAATCACTGTGGATCTTGGTGGAAGACAATACAAATTCTCTAATGAGTAAAATTCTCGGAAATGATTTTTAGTAGGTCCAAGCAATGTCTACATATTTACATAATGGTGAGAAATACCAAAATACTGATATGGTGAAACATGACTGCCCTCCTCTTGATTTGATGTGATTGCAGAAGTTTTCATTTTAATTATCATAATGTTTTCTCAGAATCTCATTTCATCTGCAGGTATCCGTGTGAAGCTTTTGATTTCCAGGCCCCAGGATCATGAAACGATCTTAAGTTTAAATTTGACTTCAGTTTGGACTTAGCCAATCACAAATAATGTCATGAAAAGTGACGCCATACGTGATTGGCTAAGCAAAAACTTAAGTCTAGGATTGTTTTCATATGATCCCGGGGCTAGATGATTTCTAGAGGAAACAAACTTTCTGTTCATAGGAGTTCCTAGTATTCAAATTTAATAAAGATAACTTTGAACCAGATTCAAAAAAATCAGTAAGTACCCAAGGAATTAATAATGGCTTATTAACATTTCTACAACAGATGGGGAACATTTTTTAAACAGTGAAATATCAAATATGATGAAAATGTAAACCTGTGCAATAACTCCAATCTTTGACTTGATGTGGTGTAAATAAATTATTTCTCTTTTCTTCAACTTTTATAAAGTCAACTTGTTTTTGCAAGTTACTGTAAACATCATTCGAGGGCTATGTTTAAATGCTCGCTCAAATGCTAAAATACACCAGAGCAAAGCTTGTAGCTACATTAATGTTAACTGAGATTTTCTTCCGCTTCATTTCATTGCAATATGAGACATTAATACATGGTGTCAAGTTAAAAAATGGACGGATGTGCGAATGGCACAAAATTGACTAGAGATTATTGAAATACTACACACAGTATAACAGTTGTAATATGAACTACACTACACATCAGATTTATTGCTCATTCCCAGATTAGTTAAAAAAAATCATTGTTGTTTTTCATAATTGACAATTGATTTTGATGAAAAAAACACCAAATAAACTTTTCAAATGGTTGTTAATATTTTGAAAAAAAAATTGTTTAAAAGAAAATTCCAGAAGATTAAATTTTTATTTTCAAGAAGTGTAAATTTTAAAGATGTCATCAATAAGAAATCTTGTTTAGTAAAAATTTGATCAAAGTATCATCTACTCAACAATGGTGTTCAATTCACATTATATACATCAGGTAGTGTACAAAAATTATCAGCTTTAAACAAAGTAAAAAAAAAAAAGAACAAGGTGACTAATTCAGTTAAAAAACCCAACAATATCACAGTAATTTTAACTGAAAGCTGACTATCCTTTTGGCAGATAAAAATGGCAGGATTTTGTACCAACAAAAAAAATGTGCAATAGAAGGAATTTCATGTAATTTCAACAATAATGATTACGTCTATATGTCATATACCTACAAGTCATACAAAAACTCAACATAAGTACTCAGTGATGGCGGTAAAAAGATTTGCATAATTACGATGACATCAATAACTGATTGCATACTATAAAAAAACTGTGCATATAAAACACGCTAACTATAACTGCATAGTAAACCGTAACGTCAGTAAAAATGTGCATATTGCGAGTGTGTCCGGCCGAGGACTCCAGTCCTACAGAATCGGCTCAAATAACATCAACGGGACTAAAAATCATCTAAAACAATTATTGCATTTATTAAAAAATCTGTGTCTTGATTGCACAATAAGCCTGTTTGGCAAATAATCAAAGAACTACATTTGTATACAACTTTGAGACATTGTTGTGGAATTAAAAATTGATATGAGAATCTCAAAAAGTATACACATTGTTAACAAGAGATCGAAGACTTTGCTTTTTTCTCAAAATTTCATTGTTTTGGGCATTAATTAATAAAAGAATTAAAAACAAATATTGAATGCAAGTATCGTTTTGGCATAACCTGTTGATCACTATTTTATCATGACTGTCATTAACAAATTAAAACAGTAACAACTATTAAAATTTTATGCCTGAAGCATAAAATCTGTAAATTTAAACTATTAACGGTAACAAAAGATTCATTCTAACAGGAATCAATCTTAAATCTACCCTTTGGCATTTCCCCTATTTTGGCGAATGAAATTACACTTGAGAAATGAAACTCGTATTTCACCCATTTTCGGGAGACATTTTAAAAAATGGAAAAACATGAATGGAAGAAACAAATTATCCTATGATTTGCTACTGTTCTAGATAGTCTTGCAACTGTATGTGTTAACTACACAATTTGGCAACATTGTACAATCTTACTACAAACAAATCATTTCATCATTCTATTTGTGTCTTAGAAAATCTTGCAAATTACAACTGCTAAACATGAATGAAGGAAATATTCAAATAAATATTGCAGCTTTTTGTGTCCTACAAAAAGGCAAACAAATTTGTAGAATATAATTTTGGCTGAAGTTCAGTAGATTGGTATAGTGTATCAAAGCTGGCCCCACAATCCTCTACACGGCAGGATCAATGTGCAAGTACCCTAAATCTACGTACATAACTAGCTCCTTCCAATACAGGAAATAAATTAATCTAAAAATACAACATACAATACTTACATACCAATGAAACAATTACGGCTGAGATATACTTTATCCTCAGCAGAGTGGGGTATAAACGCTGTGTAGTATATTGATATATATATATAATATATGGAGGAGGGACAAAAAATTGTGAGGTATTGCATAAAAAAGTATGACAACAGCTAAATCTGGAGATTCTCATGCTACTCTGACAAAAATAACCAAGGGTTGTCTCCTCTTTGTGACTTGGTTACCTCCCTTGGTATGCCATGAATACAGTAAATATTAATATAGTATTCATTATATTTTAATTAGGATATACCTTAAAAATTCATCAAACTGTAGAACAAGTGAGCTAGAATTTAGATAATGTTTCTGAAAAAGATGTGTTTCAGTTTCAAAGGAAATTTTAAGTGAAAATGTATAACGAGCATCAAATTCATCCTTAAATTTCAGTAAAATGTTTTCAAAAAAATATTGGCTGCTTTATTCTTCCTCTCAAAAGAATAGGTTTTGAGATAAAAATGTCAAATCTTGATTTAAATTTCATGGCCACAAAGGGGAGACAACTGAGGACTGTCGGAGCATACAACTACACAACTAGCACTGGCTGTACTCCGAAATGGCTAAAATAAATTAAGAATATGAAAATATTTGCATACCTGAGTTTTGCTGAAAACATACTTTATCACAACACCAGACGATAAGGATCACCACGAGACTGAGAAGCTATACGCCACTATGTATCTACATTATACTATCAACAGTATGTACACGTACAGGTCACATCTACCTGTTACCGATACACGCCAAGTAAGTGTCCGTGCATGTTAATTATACATATTAACCATTAAAAAAACCCACATTACTTTTACTTCATAACTATTTAACATGCTAAAAATAAGTTAAAATATTATAAACATATCACATTTGGCCATTTTTTCTATATTTCCATAATTTCACGAGTTACCATGACTACAGGGTTTGGTAATACTATACAAAATGGGACTAGATTTCATTTTACCAGGTAGATATAGGCAGACACCCACACAACGTGAGTGATTATTTGACTAATAACATTTTAATCAGTGACATGTCACTCTACCCGTTACCATGAGAACAGGAAATTGATCAGGTAACGGGTCGGTATGAGTTACGGGACCACTTGTTTTGGGACTAGGTTACTCGGTCTAGAATTCCTACACCCACTGACCAGTCGTAGTTCATTGTACCAATAGTCTATTGAAGTACACCCTTATACTTCACTTAATCATTAAATGCTTTTAACACAAAAATACTAATAACGCTATCATTAAACAGCATTTGCTAATAGAAACAAAATACTCAAAACAAAGAAAACACTGTTAAGATGGCAGATATTCTATTCATTGTCGTGAAGAAAGCACTGTTTTCTCTGAAACGGTAGATACTACCTGTCAGTGTTAATATGACTTAAATAATTAATACCTGATGTTTTAAGTTAGATTACATCACCTTATGCCTTTACTAGTATGGTACAGAGTTCCTGCTTCTCAGGACTTTATAGAAGGTATAGGTAAAACCTGCAGGTAAGTATACAGGCAAGTGTACAGGTAAATGTACAGGTAAGTATACAGGTAAGTATACAGGTAAGTGTACAGGTAAATGTACAGGTAAGTATACAGGTAAGTATACAGGTAAGTGTACAGGTAAATGTACAGGTAAGTGTACAGGTACATGTACAGGTAAGTATACAGGTAAGTGTACAGGTAAGTATACAGGTAAGTGTACAGGTAAATGTACAGGTAAGTATACAGGTAAGTGTACAGGTAAGTGTACAGGTAAATCCTACATGTGATTCTGGATACTTATCATTAACGAGTGTGATAAGCGTGATAACATTGATCTTCCTGTCCAATAGAAGTGTACAGGATACTTCCCACTAACAAAAGTCATACAGACTTTATGAGATCTAGGGTTAGACATTAAATAATGCTTTTACCAGTCACTGTGAAAACTTCCAGGTCATTTCAACACGAACAAGATGCATAGTTGTCCCCCTTTTATTGGAGGTTATATCGAGATGTATCCACTTCTGTATTGATTGAATCAGCACTTTGGCAGAATAATTACACCTCAATGAAATTTTCGTAACCTGCATAACCCTGCATAAATTCCCTTCAACAACATCCATAATCTTCATAACCACTTATTGCTTGTAGCTTTGTACAATTGAAAAAAACAAACTCATACTATCTCTCAAAAGAAAAGATGTATGAAAAAAAAGTCTCTTTGCATAAGTTATCTCGTTGCAATGTTCATAAACTATGTGTGATAATAATGTATAAGAATTCCTTCGTCGTCCAAGCCAATGATCGGCTCACACCCCTGAACATGTATTACTTAATAATCAGGAAACACATGGGGACATCAGGATATGCCGTTACGCTTCACTGTCCCGTGCTGCCGGTGCAGATTGTCATTTTGACTGTGTCTGTTTCTGCTTTTCCTTGTTGAGAAGATTTTTTCACATCCTTTGACTGTACAGTAAAACATTTCCTTGGGATGGTTGATCTCAAAGTGTTCCTTCAAGGCCAGGTTGTCTTTGAACTTAGACTGACACACATGGCAGTTCACTGCCACGCCATTCTCACCAACAGATATCTCCTCCAGTTCGATACCATTTTCCATCCCATTAGAATATGCCTTTCCATTTTCATTGATATCGCCTTCCTCCTCGATATCTGTATCGTTGTCTTCGTTGTCCGAGTCATGTACACCATTGACACGTTTCACATTTTCCCTGCCTTTATCTGCTTCCTCTGAAAGCATTTTTCTTTTCTCTTCATCTTCTTCCTCTTCTGCTACTTCCTCCTCTTCCCCTTCTTTCATGCCCATTTCCTCATCATCCTCATCATCCAAATCATCCTCGTCATCCATATCGCCCTCGTCGATGTACACTTGGTTGCTGTCGTCAGTGTCAGAGGTTGACAGAAGTTTACTATGAAGTTTAAGATTGGAGGCGTGACGGTTCCTGCTGCGTTTTGATGGGAAAGCAGCACTACAGCCCTCTACAGTACATTTGTGCATCAGCTTTAGATGGACGTTTTGAAAGTGTGACTTTACACCAAAATGATTCTGGAAGATTTTGTTACAGACAGTGCACTTCCTGGGATTGTCTTTGTCAATCGGTACGTCCATACTTTCTGTTGACATGCCGTTGCTGAGGAAGCTCTGTGATTCGTTGGATGAGAGTGATTGGTTAGAATCCATGTCCGATAAGTGACTGATGACCGAGCAGATTGATGCATTGTCATCGAAGTCCTCCTGGCGTCGCGTAGAGTAGTCAACAGCTTGGTTGTTCCCAGACAGAAGAGAAGCAATTTTTGGGAAGTCTTTCCTTGGGTGACAGGAATCCTTGTCCCTGCCATAACTATTGGATAAAAAAGTCTCGTTTTGTTGATCTATTTCGCCATTTCCTTCATGACAGTCTTCTCCTGAACTGTCTGAACATTGCTGCATGCCGTTGTGTTGCGATCGGGACTTTGTCGACCCCTCACATCCAGAGTTATCTTCCCCTCTGGTATAACTTGGTCTGCTGTGGCGATCCTTTAACCCATCCTTACAACCGTCAGGGTCCCGGTCATCAGAATTATCGTCACTCATCACAAAATGGTCCTCTTCCTGTGCACACCTTGTGGGCACCATTGTTTTACGTCGACTAGATGTCTTCTGCTGTGGGGAATCGGCAATGGCTGAATCCTCGTCAATCATGTCATCTAATTCCGAGTCTGATTCCATCTTGATGTCTCGTCTGTCGGTCATACTCAAGTCGCGAGGACTGTCTAAGTCTTCATCCAGCTTGTGCTTTTTCTCTGGGGTAGGGAACATGGCTAAATGGGCGTTCAGTTCTGCATAGAAAGCATGGTTGCTGCGAGCCAGATCTGACGAGTCGAGGTCCATTGGGGACAGCTGGGACTTTGATCCAAGAGACGAATGCATCACCATAGTCGGCGGACTGCCCACCATGGGACTTCCAAGCATTCGGCTTGATTTATTAGTGCCGTCGTCAATGATACTGGCTCCGTCGGGTAACTTGATACGCTTCTGGGGCATATGTAACTTTGGGTTAGGGTTTGCGCTGTGTCTATTCCTGCTACGACGGGAGCTGAACATCATATTACACCCGTCTACTGTACACTTGTGCATCTCCTTCAAGTGCACAGCGCTGTAGTGGATTTTGAGAGCACCTTTATCACAAAATGTCTTGTTGCACGCTGTGCACAACACACGCTTCTTTCCATTAGGCCCAATGAAAGTACATCCAAAGCTAGACGAAGGTGTCCAGCTTCGTTTGATTGGATGGCTGGATTTACGCAAGTGTTTCATTTTTCGTTCATTGTAAAGGACCGACGCCTGGAGTTCCTGCTGCTCCTTGCTGCTGCTTGTGGAATAGTCGATGGCATTGTTACAGTTGTCATCCTGCGGAGGTAATACTGGAAGCGTCATGGGGGTTGCCAATGGTGTTGCTATGGTGATTGGTGTATGTTCCCGGCTCTCTGGGGGAGCTTTTATCGGGGTGAATGGAGGGGTACATGAGCTGTGTGATGTTGGCGTGATGCTGAGATTTTTGGGACTTTCACTGGGTGATGACCCTGGCAAATGTTTCTCAGGGATGCTTGGACTGATGGTTGGACTGCCTTGCTCCCGCCTGTAGTCAAATGGCTGCATTGTCTGAAGTCTACCCAGCGGAGAAGTGGTTACTGGGCTAGAGGAGGCTGTCACGGCAAGAGGTCGTAAGTCACGAGACGAGGGTGGTGAGAAGTTGGGCAGAACTGGTGGTGTCATAAGACGACTGCCAACGGGCACAAATGGAAGTCTATTGGCAAACAGGTGCCTAGATTCGAGACTACGCATGTAACTATGCATAGAGTGGTTGCTTCGTTCGATAAATTTCTTGATCTCGGAGTCAGCTCGGGATGACTGCTTGATGAAAAGATCTTGCTGATCTTTGGTATCTTGTAAAATGATTTCCTGGGCGATAGACTTTGTTTCTCCAAACCGCAGGAACTGTTGGAGGATGATATGTTCCTCTTCTCGTGTGGCCACCGTCCATTTATCTAGTACGTGTCCCGTAGAATCCTGAAAACACAGAAAGGGAACAACTCATCAGAACATGTAAAACCTCAAGTAAATTAATTGCAATCAAGCGATCACATGTTTTCCAGACTTTAGTTTAAAATGGTATTCTGTCAGGTGACATAGTACCTTAATTGGTAACTGGTTATCATTGTTTATAAAAGATAAATGACTTTCATTCCGAATTAATTGTAATTTTTCTGGCAGTAAAACTGTAAATAATTGAAAAGAAGTAGGCGTTTGGGGACTTAAGTCGTATACATTTGATCTATAAAAGTCCAATGACTAGATGTCATTAAATGCTTTTGTGGCTGCATTAAAGAGCCATGCCACTATCAATTTTAATAACATTCCCGTCACAATGGATCCCCTAATTTGTATCAGCCCCTCCTTCCATTACACTATTAGTATACAAATTTAAGCCATTGTACGTTGTATACAATGTTGTAAGCCGTTGCATGTTGTATACAATGTTGTAAGCCGTTGTACGTTGTATACAATGTTGTAAGCCATTGTACGTTGTATACAATGTTGTAAGCCGTTGTACGTTGTATACAATGTAGGTACCCAGTGACTGATAATCAACATTGATCAGACTTGTTACCCCAGGACAGGATATTCTGTACAATAACCATCGGTTACTAATACGTTTCCTCCTGTTTTTACCCGTTTTACAGCTCGATCACTCAATAACCTGCAACAAGGCAACAGCATAATTGAAGACATAAACGATACAGAATTCACCGGGAAATGACACCAAATAACAATTTTGGTCCTGATGTGATCCGACATTAATTAGCGATGGAGACAAAGACTTGATACAATCCCACATTAAGTTGTCACAGAGACAAACCCAGGAATTTCCTTGTTGTTTTAAACAGGCTGTTTTTTTCCACGTATCAATACAAGTGTACGTGGCTAATGTTCGGACGTGTGAGGACATGTCAGGAGCACATATTTATTGGACTTGACTTGTGGTCCCACTTGTGGCGTTGGGCCACGTTCGGCCCTGGTGATCCACACCTCGACACCGGGACTGGGTCATAAAGTTTCATTTGCACCCTTGCTTGTATGACAAGGTAACAGACACGTCAGTATCACATTAAACTTGCATGGAACAAGGCAAGGTGTCAATGACATGTAGTGGTTTTTGGATCAACAGCCAGAGTGACAAAGAAAGTGTCTTGTAGATATAGTAGACCAGCCAGATGTTAGAACCATGTCCACCGTTACTAGCCCCTTATACATCTACCCCCATGTCCAACGTTACTAGCCCCTTATACATCTACCCCCATGTCCAACGTTACTAGCCCCTTATAAATCTACCCCCTTATAAATCTACCCCCATGTCAACTAAAAAACTTAGGGATTTTTTAACATGTCTTACTATAAACATGATACAAATGTAAAATATGTCATGTCTTCAGCATAATTTTATTTTCTTAAAATTTTACATTTGTGAAAATTTTCCTTATCTGTAAGTTTTCATCACTTATTACAAAAAGTAGTAAGAGTTGATACGTTTATTCTTCAATTTTTTATTTTATCATTATCTAAAATTTCCAAAATGAGAAATCAATTTCCTTTGCATAATATCTTGTACATGTAAGTAAGCTTAGTTCTAATATCTAAATTCTATCTCCATCACAGAACTAGATATCACACAGGTATTCTAGTCTGTGTGTGTATACGACTATTCAGACCAAGCTCTTCTATCTCTATAAACGAACTACATATCACATCATGAACTTGTAGACATCCATTGACTGAGAAACTTACTTTTTATTTCTCTTCCTAAATTATGATATTACCAAATGATTACGTGAAATAAAAATCATTTCCTGTGCCGAGATAACTAAGAACGCCTTGGAAGCCCAACTACGTCATTTGTAACATTGAACTCGTGTTTAGAGTGATTTTTGTCTTTTTGAAAGATAAGTATGATATTTGCTTGTTTTTATAACCAATGACAGGTGCTATCCAGATTGGACACCACATTCTGTCTTTAAGGAGCGGAAATCAAGTCAAGAGCTTCAAGAATCCCACTGATAAAACAGGAACAGGTGTCCCCTAGCTAATGGGCAACATCCATAGGAGATTTTTTAGTCTACAAGACATGTGCGCGTGTGCTGTTACTGGGGCACACAGCCGTGCAACAGAGGCCACATGACGCATCCTCTGTCCCGAAATAGTTGTGAAAGAACAACGGTGGTATCTCGTCACAGCCATCTCCCTCTAAAGCTGAGAGGCCGCCATTTTCCGTTTCACACGACCCTATACAGAATCTATCACAAGTGGGGCCCGGCTTTCATGTCATTTTATTTTCCAATAAATTTCTTCGCTGTTCAGTTGAAAGCCCGTCATAATTGACAAACCTGACATGTGTTGGTCATACAAGTTCTGTTTGGAACCCCTCGGGAGTTATGTAACAGGCGCGAGGTCTCTTTTGATTATACTATGACATGGAAATCTTCCATATAACTGGGCAGATCGGGCCAGCCAAGACAGCCAAGCAATTATACACAAACACCTAGATAATTGTCTGCTTAAATTTTAATATTTCCCAAGCTTCATTGTCTGTAATAAATATTTCTGGTGCGCTGATAAGCAAGCAATGTGGATGAAATACATCAAATGTCACATGATCGGAACACAGTTAATGAATATTCATTTGATCAAGTATAATATTCTTAGTACCCCAAAATGTGTTTTATGAGAGCAACTTCCTGTTACCACAGCAACGGGATGCCAATTTGATGGAAGAATTCATTATTCGACATAACACTGAAGAGTCCTACTTAAACAAATTACGTGTTATGAAGAGGATCAACTTCACACGTCTGATGTGGAGATGTTATTGGCGTAGACTTTATTTTTGGAGACTAGTAATTGTCACACATTTAATACTTGGAAAGATATTTTCATATTAAGTGTCATCACTAGAGTTTGGCTATTTTGATCAAATTTGATTGTTCACATGAAACATGGACCTTATTGTAGGCGGAAGTGAAGGCTAATGGCATCAGTAGGAACAGTAATGGGGTAACATACTGTAACACCCCTAAATATTTGTAAAGGATCACTGCCCATTAGTTGATTGTTCTTCCATAATTTGCTGGATGTTGAGCCCGATTGAAGCTTTTTGAATTTCTAATACCTTCTGTGACAACTTAAATTTGCAGTCTTAAAAATGTCCATCCTCTTATCTGTCATATGACCAGTCCTAATTTGTGGTATTTCTATAACAGTGTGGACAATTCTTAAAAGTTAAACTACCAAAATTTTCCATGACTTCACTTTTCAGGCTTAAACTCATTCACCCCTGAAGACACATTTGAACTCCTAGTTCAAAGGTCGGAATAGTTCATTATGAAATTTCAGGGGTGAATGAGTTAATAAGGATTACAATGAGACCTCTTCTATGTAAAATGCATCCAGTCACTGTCCGTTTTTACCCCTGTACTTGAAATAGAAACCTAAACAACAAGCCACCCCACCTTCCCAATACATTCATTGATTATGAGACTGAGGGCTTATCAACATTAGGACATAGCGTCCCATAAAAACGGGTCGCAAGGGACCAACGCAATAATCAGCTATCGACAAAATTATATCACAGGCTACTACGCCAAAAATGGCTGCATGTCCATCGCTGAACGGGCGTATATGCATAATTGTACATGCCATTGTGCATGTCACACTGTCGTTTAGTACAGACCAAGTCATTGGTAACTTCTTCTCCGTCAGTAACATTATAGAATCGGGAAATCATGTTAAATTTGTCATAAAACTTGCCAAATGGTTACAAATAAAATTATCATTGACATGAATGATATTTATTCATTTGAAAATTTTCTACTGGAAAATTAAAAACGCATAAAAGCGAGTGTTTCCCAATCTATAGTGTCCCCAGTATCTGATACTGGGCCAGCGACGCAGAAGAATGGTTTTGTATGTGTTTTTCTGCACATAATCAGAAAACCAAACCCATGTTTACAGTGCCTCGATCGTCATTCGTGGTTAATGTTTATACATTATTTGTGTCAACTTGAATAAAGATAACTTGTACATTACACAATGAACTCAAACTGTGTTTTCATCTAAATACTGAAATATTCAAAATTTTGAAAATACATAAACATATTTGAAATGAAAATTGTTCAAATTTATAAATTAAGAACACAAAAACCCGATTATTTGTGATGTTTCGTAATTAGAACCAGACGTGTCGTGGTAACTGGCCTGTTTCCTGTGAGACATTGGGCTGGGGTGTCCTGGTAACTGGCCTGTTTCCTGTGAGACATTGGGTGGGGGGTGTCAGCACACACAGGATATGAGCTTGTAAAATTTGTCAATATGTTTATTGTCAGTATCTTTACTCATTTACTCAGTAGACCTGCTGGCTGCTTCTCCCCCTCCCCATGTCTCCTTCTCCCCCTCCCCATGTCTCCTCCTCCCCCTCCCCATGTCTCCTCCTCCCCCTCCCCATGTCTCCTTCTCCCCCTCCCCATGTCTCCTCCTCCCCCTCCCCATGTC
>JAUMHH010221300.1:0-12154 GCA_032359455.1 Chlamys rubida
AAAAAAAGCTGCGTTGTAAAAAGTAGTTCCGTCATCAGTTGTTTTTCTTTTTAGGTATATACAATATATACCAAAAACATTATTATGGGGGAGATAGGCAAATTAAATTATTACAGATTAAGTTAACGTTTTTATAATTCAAGTAAAAGTTCATTGTATCCAAATTACGAATCTGAATTCCGATTTTTAATCTTGGTCTTTCAATATGACTTAATTTATCAGGGGTTGAAATTTAGGGTAACCATACCATGTTCTAGCGGGCTTGTTGGACTGTTACGGTTACTGTTGATCGTTTACTATGTTTTATTCATTGTCGATTGTTTGCTACTAGTTGTTTATTATTAATTCTTTGATTGAACTTGCTTTCTGTATGTTGTTCGCTGTTGATTGTTTACGATTGATTGTTTACTTTTAATTCTTTGATTGAACTTGCTTCCTGTATGTTTACTGTCGATTGTTTGTTGTCGATGTTGTAAAGCCTACTACTACTTTTTCACTAATACCACCATACTGGAATGTGCATTTCATTTCACTCCATTTCTCTAGGTCCATAGAGCGGTCTTTAAGTGGCATCCAGATGATGATGGAACAGATTGCCGGTAAAGATTCCACAGACCAGATGTTCTGTACGGCTGACAGTGTGATGGACATGCTCACCACCATGGTCAAATACTCCGAGGGTAATAGGAAGCTCCTTTTACAAAAATACATATAAAGTAATACAAACTATGTTTATAGTAATACGAATCTAACGAGTGTATACACATGTCTATGTATTGACTGTTATATTTAACGGTGGTCAATTATATTGAAAGATTGGTGGTTAGATTCAGGGCAGAAACCCAAGATATTCGCTACATGTGTATATAAATATATATAAATTGTAAGAAGGTGTTACATAATTATTGATTATAGAATACATTCTCTCTTCTTATCACCGAGTATGTAAAGAGTGAATCTGTGTCTGGGCAACACTGTGGCATATTAAAATGTATGTTCTGTCTAGATATCATTGTATGTTATGTTATGCATGCTACAGCCAGAATAAAAGCCCTTGTGGGGCAGTAACATTTATATGTTGAATGTGGAAAAGGAATCATCCTCCGCCATCTTGTATATCGTACTTTCTCATGACTCATGTGCTATGTAATTGTATAACATATATGCTGTATTGCATTTGGTAAATAAAAACATTGTTTTCTTTATAGAAGATGTTAAACTCTAGGTCTAATTGTTTAATTGTAAGAGAATGTTAAACTCTCGGTAACATTTTTTATGGAGAATGTTAAATGTTTGGTAACATTTTTACGCTATTGGAACAATTCAATAACGGTAAAAATGAGTTTAGACGTTTAAAATTTCTTTATGTTTACGAAATGAAATACTGAAAACGAACACAACTTTACATTTTATGAACGATCATCCTTTGCAGGTATCAAAAAGGAAGCAGATTTTGCATTTGGAGCATTTGTGATGTTTCTGGATAGCTTAAGTTTGGACAGTAAAGATTTAGCAATCGTCGGGAATGCCATGTTCACACCACAAATATTGACGGTGAGTATTAAAGCTTCAACCCACGTACACTGTCGATGAGTACCAAAGCTTCAAACCACGTACAATGTCGGTGAGTACCAAAGCTTCAAACCACGTACAATGTCGGTGAGTACCAAAGCTTCAAACCACGTACAATGTCGGCGAGTATTAAAGCTTCAAACCACGTACAATGTCGGTGAGTATCAAAGCTTCAAACCACGTACAATGTCGGTGAGTATTAAAGCTTCAAACCACGTACACTGTCGGCGAGTATTAAAGCTTCAAACCACGTACACTGTCGGCGAGTATTAAAGCTTCAAACCACGTACAATGTCGGTGAGTACCAAAGCTTCAAACCACGTACAATATCGCCGACAATCAAACATTCTATCCGCACATATTGACGATGAGCATCAAAGATTCTATCCTTTTTTTACGGAGAGCAATAAAAGATCTATCTACAAGTAATGACGTTGTATCTACAAGTAATGACGTTGTATCTACAAGTAATGACGTTGAGTAACAAATATTCAGTTAATATGAAAGCTTCCATCCATAAAAACATTAACAGTGAGTGTCAAACATGTGGTGTGATTACTTCCTGCTTGTTGGCAGGTAAACATGCTGTTGATGTACATATTATAGCTAATGAAGAAGGGTATCTGTTCTTTTGACAACGTGTATATATTCTTTTTTCACCTATTAATCTTATGAAAGTTCTGAAGAATTATATTTGAAATTCGTTTTCAACAATACAGGAGATTCTACAAGGTCCAAACCATTACTCGGCTGTGTGCCAGCAGGCCCTAGGAGAGGTGACGGCCTACATGGACCCTCAAACCGCTGTACGGGTGATGGGTATGTGCACCGAGGACGTGTTTTCTCATTCGTATGGCAGACTGCGTGATGCGATCAATGTCACATCCGTTGAAAAGGAGGTAAGACATGGTTTGTGGTCTATGAAATATCCGTACTAATTTGAATTGCCATGAAGCAATGTTAACATGTGATACAATAGTTGTGTGATGGCGTAATAGTTTACCTGACAGAGGATCAGACAGAAGTTTCAGTAGAGCACTGGAGACTCGTATAGTGCCGGTTGTCACTATAATAGTACCACAGTTCACTCGCACTGGATGTCACCATGTTAGCTTGTGACACCAGTATTATGATTTATGATTTATGATTTATTTTCATTTTTTTTAAGATGGACGGTGCTTTTATGAAGCTTAGTATGTCCCTGGAAGGATATAACTGCACTGCGGGGGCGCGTTTGACTATGTTAGATCTTTATCCAGTTGCGATGAATCTAACCACACGGCTTTCTGCTTTGGGGACACCAAATTACCTGTGGGAGAAGGATGGTGGAGAATTGTCCATGGATCTGACGGACGAAGAGTGGATGAGGATGCAGGGTGTACTAGGAGAGGCAATAGTAAACATCACGTAAGTAATCGAGATATCATAGAATGCTAATAATTAATTCCCATTTATGAACATGGTCTCCTGGAAGTTATACAATATCTTGAAACAGGCTTAACATATAGAGCAGTCTAAACATGTCTAAAAATAGAATATAAGCAGCAAACGTGTAACAGTCCAAAGCACAACATGAATATGCATCTCGTTCGTTCGTACAATAATGAACCAATTACATAATAATTATTGTTTAAACAAACAAAAGAACAGCGTATCTTTATCGGAGAAATAGGACAGTATTTTGTGTGTGTGTATCCCTTCCTCTATGGGTGTATAAATAATTCACCAATCGGTGACGACTATTTGACTAAATATAATCCAACTGGTCCTTCCCTTAACACAAACTCTCTCAGCTTAGCACAGGACTCTTTCTGATTCATAAAAACTGGAGCTGAGGAGAATTGGCCTTATTTCTGTTTAAGTCAGGTTATAGCTTAAATACATAATATTTCTGTGTAAGTCAGGTTATAGCTTAAATACATAATATTTCTGTTTAAGTCAGGTTATAGCTTAAATACATAATATTTCTGCTTTTAATTTACTTGTGTTGGGCCTTCAGGCAATTGTGAAACTATAATTGACAAATAAATATTGAATTGTATTGAACGTGTTGTGTTTGTCAGCTGGGATCCAATGGTGACCATGGTCGGGCCTATGCTGGAGAAGACCCCCCTGTGGTCCGTGATGGGCCCTATGTTATATAGTGTGTATGCACAGATGAATTCAATGACACAACAAATGCAATTTATGGAAAGTAAGTACCTTGTCATCATTTCTGCTTATTGCTATAACAATATTGAAATAAATAACTCTTTTTGAGTATATTGAACGATGAAGACCCTATCAGGATTTTCTGGGATTTTCGTGGTGTCTATTTTTGTTTCTTTTGGCCCACAGCAGTTGTAATTGTGTGTTGACGTCGTGGTGAATTTTGCCAATTATGTGTAGCCGTTGTGGTCAATTATGTGATTTTGTGTTGAATTTGTAGATTATTTCTTGTATTTCACTTCAAATAAAAATATTATTCGTTTTTTATATAATTTTGTGTCATTGTACTTCTTCGTATCATTATAAACGAAACTAACTGAATTTTACCTCGCTTTCAATCAGCAATGATGGATCCATCCACTGACACGGGCAAGCTGGTGCACTACGTCATCGAGTATATGCCGGAAATCATGGTCACTATGATGAATGCTAATTCCTCTCAAATGGTATGTATATATATGAATTGTTGATCCATATATGTTTAACCATGATAACTTGTTTGCTGTCGAGTGGCGTACGTAGTGGGCGGTATTAAGACGCCCGGGGTCGACTCTGCGATCGGACGTGATAAGGTATGGGGTCACCTGCCCGATGACGTGGGTTTTCTTCGGGTACTCCGGTTTCCTCGCACATTGAGACACCCGCACACGCCAACATGCAGGCAAAAAAAACCAATTATATAGGTTTATTTAACTTGTTTTATAATTATTGTAAAATAATGAATAAAGTTCACATTATAAATTGTTGAAAAGCCAAAGTTCAGTAAATAACTAACTATGATAAATTGTCGGATGAGCCCGAGTTCACTACATGTGCTGACTAGTGTTATTCACCACGATCTCACTGTGTTTTTTTCTGTTCAGTTGACAGAGGTGCTGAGTTCCCCAGACCCCATGATGGTCATGTGTGACCAGCAAATACTGCAGAAGATGGGAATGCCGGACTACGTGCCCGTGGTGGACATGGAGATGGCTTTGTGTAATATCAACTGGACCCAGATAGTCACCGACATGACGGCTTCGTTTGACATGACTGCAATGATGCAACAAGTACGGTTTCCAACACAATAAAAAACAGCATATAATAAAATAATTGAGTGTGTATTTACGCTGCAATTTAAGTGTAATCTTTCAAAAAATCTCACACGTAATTTCTCAATATCAAGGGATTTGTAAAAGCTCCATATATACTTCCTAACCATTACTTAATATTCTGTTTCCTTACATTTGAAATGCAAATAGCCGGGTTTTAACATTGGATTTTTTTCCGGTAGACATTATTAAAGGCATTTCGTGTGTTTCGATCTTGCTTAGAATTCCTTTGCAGCGTCTTAAAAAAGTTGCATGATAGCTTGATAACACACCTGTATAGTTGAGTTCACATCCCTCAATTATACCGACAGATGGAAGATAAGTGGTAAACATGTATTACAATGTTAGCCATTACCATTTTGTGCACTTGTGAGCAATAAAATGTTTATGAGCTCGAGGTAACCGTCTAGTTCATGTCATTGAGAAAATTCAAATAGGAAGAACGATGTATTCCCATTAGTTATATTCGACAACTAAGCACAAAGCCAACAATTCTTACTGAAGGTAAACTGAATTAGCATGCCACACAGGTATAAAACTGTAAAACAGGCATAGACGACACGCTCACTCAGATGGGCTGTTAAACTTCATACTAGTATATATGTCCCACAGAAATGCACGTCGTCATTCTTGACATTTGAACAATTTTCTTAAAGTTTTCGATAAAAAAAGAATGGTCTAAGAATATTCGTTTTATTGCTTATCGTTTGAAAGTAAACTTCACAGCTGTGCATTTTGATATCTATATTTTTGAAAGTTGTCTTTCAGTCCAAGTGTGTTCGTTTATTACGGAATATTTCTGTTCAACCTGGACGATTTCAACCGGATAAACGAAAGCGGTCATGCGCTAATCCGTGAATCGAACGCACCGATTATTGGAACTCTTCAGTAATTAAAATTCGCGGGAGATCTTGTTGTTTGAAAGTCGACAAAATGAAGAGCAAGAAAACAGTCTTTGCGATCATTTTGATTCTTTTCACGTATGTCAAGACAACGTAGATACGGAAGCATAATAATCAGTTCGAAAACAGTCTTCCATACCCTACTATATTTTTCAGTAGGGTGTGAAAGAATGAGTCTTTTATATTACACCAGATCGAGTAGCGACAACATCATCTTACTTGACTACTAGTATACGTCTGACGGTCTGTAAATCTACCATTTTATCAGTGGTATGCATAGATTGCAATTTTGTCACTTCGTGATCAGTATTTAACTTTTTGTGTCCAAATTATTCGTACAAATATCATGCTTGAGGTTTTTCATACAGACTCATGTCGGTGTATATAGTATGAGCTATTAGGTCGATTGTAAAAGCTCACCTAACGAGCTTGTGTTAACATGTTTGAAATATATCGACGTGAAATAAAATTTACTTGAACTTGAGATGGGCTCATAACTTTTCCTCAAAATGATAAAAATATGGAAGTTGGTTGGTATACCCATGTCAAGAACAATGCCAATAATGACTTTTGCAGAAATTATTTGTTGAAAATATTGTTGACTTTGTCTGAAAAGTAACGTTTGAATGCAGAATTTTAGTGGCGTACATGCCATGTAAAGCAAATTTTCCCAATGCTGATACTCAAATTCTGTTAAGATTTTGGCAAAATATAATAATTTAGTTGAACTGAAATGATCAACAAAAGTTGGTCAAACATTTTCTGTTACAACCAATAACAAACAACTTTAACAAGCTATAATGACACATTTAAGATTATAAATTGTCTATATAATTATTTTTTTTCAGGACAATATGTTTCTTGAACCAAATTCTACAGCTGGGGTACCTGATAAATTTGATTGGGATGGAATGGTGTCCAACATGCACCAGGTGGAGAAGATGTTTAATGGAGAAAGTCCTGTTATGGATTTGATAATGACCATCAATTTTACGAGAATGGAGGAGGCTATGATGACCATGATGATGTCCAGTATGACTGACATGTCTGCAATGTTGCCGATAGACCCAACAAAGTATGTAGTGATCATTGTTTGTTAGCTCAGATAGCTTTAGTTATCATAGTTTAGAATTACAAGAGTAAAATCTTCAATGGAATGTCTGTGATATGTTCGACAACTAAGCACAAAGTCAACAATTCTTACTGAAGGTAAACTGAATTAACATGCCACACAGGTATAAAACTGTAAAACAGGCTTAGACGACACGTTCACTCAGATGGGCTGTTAAACTTCATACTAGTATATCCCACAGAAATACACCTCATCATTCTTGACATTTGAATAATTTTCTTACAGTTTTTCGATACAATTTTCAGTGCTAGGTTAGGTTATTTTCTCTGCAAGAATGTTCATTTTATTGCTTATTGTTTGAAAGTAAAGTTCGCAGCTGTGCATTTTGATTTCTATCTTTTAGGAAAGTTCTTTTAGTCCCAAGTGTCATGGTGATAAAGTTTTTTCATTTTTTTTCATGGAAAGTTCTATTTCAATTTCTTCTTTCGATGTTATATCTCCACAGTTTGAACATGACTTTCGATGTTATATCTCTACAGTATGAACATGACTTTAAATGTTATATCTCCACACAGTATGAACATGACTTTCAATGTTATATCTCCACAGTATGAACATGACTTTCAATGTTATATCTCCACAGTATGAACATGACTTCGGTGTTATATCTCCACAGTATGAACATGACTTTCAATGTCATATCTCCACAGTATGAACATGACTTTCAGTGTTATATCTCCACACAGTATGAACATGACTTTCAATGTTATATCTCCACAGTATGAACATGACTTGGGAAGGATTGGTATCTGCCATTACTGGAATGGGAAACCTTACTAGGTAAGCAGTTCATGATTTAACCAGGAGAAATAATTTAAACATACTTTATTGCCACAAGTAAAAAAAACAACAAAGGGGTTGGCACAAGTTGCATGAACAGTATAGATGCCCTAAAAAAACTGAAAGAAAATGGTAATGCAATAACTTCAATCTGTTAATAGATAACAGGAGGAATTTCATAGCCAATTCATTGAAATCTTTTTACAAAAAGTCAATTTTTCATTGTAATTGATCATCGGAATGACCTTAGTGAAATCTGTAAAAGTTTAATTGCCTTGACCGACACTCAAGGTCACCGGTCAAAAATGTTGTCACAGGCATGATCAGGTGGTATATTACAATTTTTTGGCCAATAAGAAATAGAAATCTTAAATGGCCTCAACTGTTCATTTAGTGGAAATGTCCTCATTTTCTTGTCTAGTTTAGATAAAAACAAGTGAGCAATACAAGCCCCATGGGTCTCTTGTTTCAATACGGAACACTTTACTGTTTAATGTTTTTTTTGTAATAGGGAAATAAGATTCATGAATTTCACTTTAAAGTTAACAACTACAAATTGTATATACAAATTTCAGTAACTTTGCAACATGTAGCATGTATGAAATAGATGAGTTATTTATTAAGAAAATACAACAAAAAATGAGATAATGGATATGAATGAATCATCAATTGAATATTTTTTTTTTTTTTTTCAAATTCCTTTCATGGAGAAGTTGCTAGGGAGCTGATGCTGAATTTTTATAAGGGGTATGATGAATGTTAACTTGATCTTTTCTGTGTTTATTGCAGTGGTTTCCAACAGTCGGACATGGTAAACATGTTGCTGAACCTGATTTTACAGGGAAATGGCAGTGACATTGCAGCACTACAAAACATGGAGGCAGTGTTCACCAACCAGATGCATACCTCTCTACAGTTTTTCATCAGACATCTCACCTACTTCAACAGTGAGTTTACAAGATTGTATGGAAAAGAAGTCTATAGAATAATAGTAAAGATTAAAAAATAATTTAGTGATCATGGTAACCATCTCTTGTGAAGATTAGATTGCGTTATCATTTAAGTCTCTGGTGAAACAGTCGCTGGAATCTAACGTGTTCATTGATACCATCATCATTGGAATCTTCAGTTATTTAGCACAGCCAACACAATTGTCATTTAGGCAATTAGAAATACTTGTGGTTTATTTTTAAAATGGGAAATATTTTTACATCTGTCTGGTAGTATCTAGACCAAATAACAATATCAATGTTTTCTATGTGTGTCATTTGGAGTGGGTTCATTACTTCTTATATAATTGACTATATTCGTGTCCATGAAACATATTTTTTTTATTTGTGACTTTGAATCATATATTGATGAAAATATACAAAGTTGTTGGCCAATATGCAGATATTGTGTGAAGCGATTTGATTAAGGTTAAAAAGTTGACATTTCCTTTACAATGGAAATAATGCACCGTTTACACTGACCTTATTATGCTAATTAATGTCATTAACATTTCATTCTTTCTTCAAGGGTACAACTATTTCTTTTAAAAAGAAATCACCAATGTATAACTTGCTGATGTTTTTGTATATTGCTAAAATTTGATATTAGTGTTATAAGTCCATGGCTAGTTTATAAATATTTACTAACTTTTGGTCCTGTTTTTCCGTTTAGACACTGATCCTGTAGATCTCCGGGTGTATCTTGGCTCAGCAGAGTTCAACAAGATATTAGATAATATGGTGGCTGGCCCTGACATAAGCAGTGTTATGTTGGCGACTTTGAGTGGTGCGATGACAGACATGGATTTGGTGAGAATGAACGTCCTTACAGATTTAATCGTGTTGTGCTTTACTGAACTCTATAAATTGTTTTTGCTTTACTGATGTCAATGAAACATAATTAGAAAATAAAGAAAATTTTAATTTAATTTTGTATAGTTATTACCATATATTAAAGTATTGCTAACAATGTTTTTCCTGAATAATAAGATTAATAATCACTGCTTCAGGTTAACTATTTGATGAGCAACCTGGAACAGCTGTGTACAAACCTAACCGTATTTGAAAGGATTGTCAAGGTACCAACTGGTAGCACTGTTAATCTTGGCCAACTACATTCCACCATCTGTGGATTTGATGTCAACATCACCAAAATGTTTGAGGAACTTATACAGAATGTGGATGGGCTTTCAGACATGGTAAGTCTGTAAGGGATTGTTGTACAGAAGTCCAACCACTTGTTGATGTACTTAATTGATATTTAATGAAGGAACTTTGTCGAGGATCCTCTTGTAGAACTTTCTACAGACCTTTTCAGAAAAGAAAAATAAATTGCATTATTATTTTAACTTAATTTCTGAGAACACATTTAACATTTTCTAGAAATAATACAAAATAAATGGGTAAAGAAAAGAGCATTTTGTAATTCTGTTTTGAAAATAATAATAATGATTAAGATGAAATGGAACCAAACCAGAAACAACGTTCTGTGCCAGGAGAGAAAAAATGCAACATGATCAACCAGTAAATAAAATCCTGGGCCACCAAACACGAAACAGTTGCTTTAAACTATGGTGCAACCTGGTTAATGGTAGACCACTGTCTCAGTCTTGCTGCACTCACATCAAAAACAAAAGTCTGGTGTCTTCGCATGTGTGTATCAGATTTGGCATACAGTAAAGGTCAAGGTCATGCCATGTAGTCTGGACTGTTAACTCGGATCAACACGACATCTCATTTTCAAACTTCAATGTTGTTTGCATCATGGCTTGATGGCATGTTGCCTTACACTGAGGTCTGTCCTTAAAGATCAAGGTATAGTCCAAGGTCAAATCAGTTTAATGTTTGTTCATACTATAACTTCACGGTTATAAGTTCATGGTAAACACTTCTGAGATTGAGGAGAGCAACCTGGGGAAAGGGGGATTACAAATAGATACATACTTTGCATCCACCTTCCATACACTTGGAAGAATTTGCTTTGGAAAGTATCTAGAGTAATCCATTCTTTTGCTTGTTTTCAGTTGGCTATGTTCACCTCAATCTCACCACCACCAGGATTAGTGTCGGTTAACTACACAACGATTATGGCTGAGCAGGAACTTGTTAACAGTTTGGTGGAGAGTCTAATCATGTACCCCCCTACCATCATCCTCGGGGGCAGCGAGGACTGGATGAACCTAACACTCTACATGGGACAGTTAGAGAAATTCATGGAGGATCTCTCTACTGCTTTTACCATCAACAATATGCCACAGTAGGTCTAACATAAATATGGAAAATGTCAATATCTAATGATTATGGAAGTATAAAGTTTACTCAGTATTCTTGTATGTTAAAAGAACATGAATTGTCTTTATTTTGTGTCGTACAAAGAGTTGGAGAAGGGAAATATGCCATAAAACATCAGTAGGGGTATTTCCATTACTTTGATTTTAAGAGAACATAACATGTAGAAATAGATGGACACGTAGTTTAATGCATTTTTTGAGAGATCTGTCACACCTGAAGCCTGAGTAGTGTTGATATGTTGGAGTCAGCCCTTGATTATCAGTGACTAGGTCTTCCCAGTCAGAGGAGTGTTTTATCATACAAATGTGTCAGGAGTGATGGGTGTTATTTTTTTCAGATTACAAGGACCAAGTTTTGATAGTGCTTTCTCTAGTCTGCAGTCCATACCAGAAATGGAGTCAATGTTACAAATGATAAGCTTCTACGTCAAAACGGCCAAGGAGCAGTTTACCCAGAGTATAGGTATGATACTGAATATTGACTAATAACTGATCAGATTCTGGATTAAAGCTAACAGTATAAGTCTATGAACATATTTGGGTATGGATATGTGTGCAGGGCTAATCATTAATGTCCACATCAAGTCATGCTAGTTGTTTCCAATTTTACTAGTCCATGTGCGAATTCTACTTACCCAGTATTATTTAACATGATAAGGTATTATCAGATTTTGACTAGTCAATTGGGCCAGCAGTTTTTAGAACCACTAGTCCAACTGGAGATTTAACTAGTCTCACACTATCAAGCTACCCTTACTGTCGAGCCCTGATATGTTGTCATTCTCTATCAGATAATTTGGAATTTCCTTCTTTTGAGAATTTATGTGAAATCCACTAAAAACACACAATAAGTTAATAATTTTTTTAACCTTGCATGAATTCTTGAATTGTTTTAATGCTTGGACAGATGCCTCGGAGGATCCTCTGGCTGCTTTGGAGGGCTTCCCAACCTTACAGAAGCTGATGAAGCTGGCAGATGACATTCCTCACCTGTATGCTGTCTTGGTTTTCAATTTTATCTATCACCCACAACAGGTAATATTTATGTCTGACTTAAATTATTTTTTTCATTTAGTTGACTTAGGGCTGTTCCAGAAAAAAAGACATCCCCCCCCCCCTGGGCCGGCGCTTTTTCCAGACCCCTACCACCCATAACTTCAATAATCAGCTGACCCCTACCACCCGTAGT
>JAUMHH010221311.1:0-12154 GCA_032359455.1 Chlamys rubida
AGGTACCTACTGGCCAAATATCATGACCCTAGGTCCTACAGTTCTTCAGAAGAAGTCATTCAAAAGAAAAAGTTGACAGACGGACGCCGCAGTACGGCATAAAAATGATACACTATGTTTTGTGATTATGATTTAAGTAAAACATAAGTTATAATATAAGTCATGAGACTTGGATCATTTCTGCAAAACAAAATTTGTTGTAGAAATTTTGTAGAGGCAATTCCTTGACATGATTGTTTAATTGGAATTGATATAACCCAAATATATATATATTCTCATTCAGTGAGTTCATAGTAAACCTATTTTACTGTTGAAGTACACTTTGTTTAAGTTTTATAAGAAGTCTTAGTACTCTTACTCTCATAAGAGTGCTATATTTATAGTACTAGTGATGTATCTGTACACGTTTTCCATTTCCCAGGGATGGTGTGGCTGGAAAGGACCGGACTTCTGGGATCAGCATGCCCATTACAACATGTGTATGCCCCAAAGGCCGTTAGTCATCTAATGACAGTGTCACATGACAACTCTGGTTATAAATACTCACCAGATATGTGCAGCTTACTTCCTTTTTGAGGAAGTTATTTCTGTGGGACTTAAGGGAAGCAAAACAATTGTTTATACTTTTAATTTATCTTCAATAAAATGTTGAATTTTGTTCTCTGGTTTGAATCAATGTCATTTTTCTGTTTCTGGAAATCATCATTCCTACCTCAACTTTGTTGAAAGTTTGTTAAATAAGAAATCTGTGTACAAGATGTTATGGATCCCTGGAAATGTGGAAATGTTTTTATTGCAACTCTTTAAGTTGATCGCAGTGTGGAAATTTTCACTTTGGCAATGGTTCTTAAAACAATATTTATCACGTAGATATTATCGTGCTAACTTACTGGATGCAAATTTTTCGACACTGAATCAATTTCCACTTTTACAGTACTGGTAGTTCATAATTGACATCACCGTATAATATACTCAAGCTCTATGCCAGATTAAATTTGGTGGTCATTGGTCAAGATTAAAGGGTCAAAGGTCACACTTTTCCCACTTTCTGGAGGTAGGGAGTTTTACCCATGTGAACTCCTGTTTTTTTGTTTTTATTTGATAAAAAACTCCTTTGTGCAAAATCCGCTCAAACTGGTATATTTATCAAGAGAGAGAAAAAACACTCCAAATAAGTATTTAAATAAATTTATTTCATCTTGCACTTTGACAATGATCACACTAGACAATGTGTTGATACAATATGATTAGTTTGAGTGGATTGTTATCAATAACATGCCCAATAATACATGCTATTACTATACAAATACATGTACATAGTAATATCCGGACAGTGGAAGCTTAATCAGTTCACACTCTCAGATCACACAACCATTACCTTTAATGTTCTACGTACATAAGCTTCATGTAGACATGCTACCTATAACACAGTAGGAACATCATACCCTGTCATCAGTAGAATCGAGGACAACAAGCATGCCCATTGATAAACTGTAACCTAGGTTCTTATCTGTATAACATACATTTATTATACTGATCCGTATAGGACTTTCAAATATAAATGTCTGGTATTTAGAATAGAGGTGGAGTGAAACTTAATCGGCTTAGAACTTGTCGGCAGTGACCTGTTTACATTTGATAATATGATGTAGTACACTTGTCATACTGTTTACAATATAGGACAAGACAACAAAGTATCGGCAAAAGCTACATTCCTGTCAACAGAGATGTCTGTACATCCACACATTGGAGAAGTCGGCTATACATACCACTACATTCCTGTTAACAGAGATGTCTGTACATCCACACATTGGAGAAGTCGGCTATACATACCACTACATTTACACGATGTGCAATGGCAGTCACCTGATCAGGAAGGAAGATATTTCTTTACACATATATCACCTTTGTTCTTTGATTTTCCTGTGTAGATAAAGGTAACTGAACAAAGAAAATCACAAAGGCTGACAATATTAAAGATGAAAAGATCCAGTGACTAAAATACTGTTTAGAAATGTCTTGATATATCATTGTCTGATGTCTACTGTGAACATACATATGCTATTCTCAATATCTCTTTCAAATACAAAATGTGGAGATTTCACACGGAAAAACAGAATCTACAAACTGCTTTAAAATCATGCAGATACATTTTTTTAACAAAATGTCAACTAGACCGATGCAGTGTAAATATATAATAAAATACAGTGATCAAGATGAGAAATTGGAGAACGAATGTTTCTACTAGACAAATCTATGCATGACAGTCAAGAAAATGGATGCATTTAATTGTTTTTGACAAGCTATGCAAATTATTTTCGTTTATCTATTGTTCTTCTGACTGAACTATGTGAAGCCTGGTGCTACTTAATGACTTACATTTACAATAGCGCTTCCCGTGTAAATAAATGTATATCAAGTTATACACTAGTGAAAACACTGATAAATAATAAAAGAAAAAAACATCTCTCTTGCACCAATTTAATTCAAATTACCAAAATCATGGTATACTAAAGTTATTGTTATAGATCTCAAGATTAAAACAAAGACAGGGATTTTCACAATCCAACACTGCAAGTGCACCTAGCACAAAAATTGACCAGCCTCTTTCTACAATAACATCAAAAAGAAGGAACTTCTCAGTCTGTGAAAAACTAGCAATGAACAAGAGTGAAAATGTAAGTAAACACTAAACATAGCTCATAGCTTCTGTAATATTTGTCATGTTGCCAAGGCCTAACAGCTCAATCAAATGATCTTAGGTTTTGGGACTCGTGCAATAATGTAATCATTACCACCTGAGACCGAGATTCAGGAATAGGAAACCGGTATGCTGTAGTGAAACAATGAGGTACTAGTCAAAATGGATTGCCTTTTCCCATGTAAAACTTGAGGAAAAAAACAAAGTTATCTGACATTCATTACAGGTAGAAATGTAATGATATCCCATATTAATTATAAATTGGCTGCATTCTTGGAAAATTACTTCAGCACAAAAAAACATGAAACTGAATTATTTCTAAAATGAAATTTAACCATATCTTCTCTTACAAAGAGGTTTCTCATATCACATCAAATCCACACCAGACGCTACGGGTAATTAAAAAAAAAAACATTAATCAAAATCATGATTTTATTACAGGAATTGGCATGTGCTCCTTTTAGATTTCAATCTGCAACCAATTTGTTGAAATACGTGTTAATACATCAATACAGGTTGATTATATCAAATTGTAGATCTTGGACATCCAAGCACAAAGCCACTAGAGTCCCAGTGTTCAGTACATACATCAGTTGACATCAGATTGACAGTGAACATGTATACATGCATCTTTAGGATATAAAGTAATAGCAGAATATACAACACTTAAATTTAGGGCTGCAATGATATACTGTATTGTATCGTATCACGATACTTTCTTGTATATCGTACCAAATTGTTTTGTTTGCCTGCATCGTGATACACTAACAGTACTTAAATTATCAATTAATTTTTATCAAACTCCTAAAAGGTGAACACATATTTGTTAATCCTTCAGTTAAGATGTGGTCCACTGTGCAGTCATACCCAAAAGTACATGTACTAGAAATTATACAAAAATATATTTCGATAGTATTTACTATTGAAGTCTATGACAAAATCCTGCACTCTATCATTATGAAGTTGACCTTTTAAGCAGATATTTGTATCGTGATACGAATCGTATTAAAAGCATCGTACCGCGATTCGTATCGTTGCAGCCCTATTAAATGTTTTGCTTGTTGTAAAGACTCCGGATTAAAACACAATGAACAAGAAGGCTTAAAACAAATGCAGGTTCTGTTTGAACAACAAAATAAACCCTGTAGTGTATTTTCACTAATTTATATATTAACAAGCCATTCTTAATTAGGTCAAGAATCAATCCATTGAAAATAATTTCTCATCAACTTTGACTTTGGTTGACAAGCTAAGAAAGTTGGTAAGTCTAGCATAACTAGACATATACTTAAATATAATAGCACACCTTACTTCTGATACCTATACACTGTTCATCACAATTAAAGCACACTTTTCATCACGCAACATTTTCAAATTTAAGCAATATTATTTATGCTTCCACTTTTCAAAGTCCTCTTATCAATATATTTGGTTAATCTTATGCAAAAGGTAAAGAAATTGCCACAGAAATATAACTATAATTTTGCAACAATATTCAAGCTTCCTGAAACTTGAACAAATCTTAACAATGCATTTCACAAAACAATTTGAAATGACAAGAACATGTACATCACAAAATGGCAAAGGTACAAGTGAAATGAAAATGATGAGAAAGGTGATGACGATGAAGATGTTTAATCCCCCAGATAAATCCAACTTTCCTCGACCACTGCTTTAACTCTCTTTTCATATTCACGACGGTTTTCTCGATACAGTTGTGCCGCGACATTATTTGCAGGACTGTTAGGATTGGGTTCATCTAACAAAGACTGAAAGGAACAGAAATAAAGGTAATTTTCCCCTGGGTAAGATTTGTTATCCCATTCTCTTACTTTTTCATCGATCCAAATCAAATGCAACATTATCAAAGTCAAAGATTGTAGAGTATATAAACTTGAAGGTTTTTACTTTCTGATTCTATTTTCAGAGATTGATAATTGTTTTTCCAATTGGTCATTTTCTTGTAGATTATACTTGATAAACTTGTGTGATACAAATCTGTATCAAAACATTTTACAATACATCTGTATTTCTATCAGATTCTTTTAAAGTCAATATACTGGATCTTAAATTTCAGAAAGTTTATTCCAGAGAATAAGTCAATTTTAATAATTCAAGTTTGAAGTCTTTATATCTGTAAATTTGTTATAATAGATCAGGTTGATTACAGTATTTGTATCTAAACTTTCGACAGAGAAAATCCTCTTTCTGAGTTGTACACTATGGAATCGTGTATACTGTATGCATTATCACTATCACAGGTTCTTTGTTTTGGCAATTCCATGACATGAATGTAAATGTAATACATAAAATTCATCATGGAATGACAATTTTTCCATCAAAACTCTTGTACGACATATATATACTAATGTTGCATGGTAAATACATGATCAATTTTTCAAACAAATGGAAAAAACAACACAAAAACAAGACAATGAAAAAAATTAAGCAGATAAAACAATAAATAAAATAACTGTAAAAAGAAAACTACATATCCATGTTATATGTAAGTATTAAGTTTACTGCGATATTGATATTATACAAACGATCTCCTCAACAATATTTAATGCAGTGCAAGGAAATATCACCAATCTGTAATATATTGTTTAATCTATAAGACATGCTAACTTCTTTTTCAAAAACATTAACATGTGCACATATTCAAATGAAAAATCTTAACTGTCGGCAAACAACTGTCCTTTCTTCAACCCAACAGTTCAAGTTGCTCAAAAACCACTTTCAACTTCAAAAAAGGAGGGGGGAAAAGGCCTCCAAAATCGGCATGATGATTCTCAAAATTGAGAACATGCTTGTAAGTTGCACAAATAAAGTTTTTGTTTATATTTTTCATGAAATGCTATGATTTCTTATCAGGTTCCTCCTCATCTTCACTATCGGATGTCCAACTTTCTTGAACTATAGATTGAACTTTTTTCTCATATTCCCGACGATTTTCTCGATACAACTGTGCAGCCTCATTGTTTGCAGGGCTATTAGGATTGGGATCATGTAGTAAAGACTAAAATGCAAAAGAAATGACTGTTATTGTTTCGGGTGTTGCCTTAATGGCTAAACCATTACGCGATAAAACATTTTCAAACTTCACATACTTTTTTACCAACGCAATTTGCCAAAACTAACATCGCATTATACCTGAATGCATAACTAATTGTACATATATTTTTTTTTAAAACATAATTCTTTTTAATAATAAAAACATAACATGCAGGGGTAATTTAATTTAAAAAACTGAAATATTTAGCAGTCAGTCAAACAAACTAGCTTTTGTATTAGGTATAACCGATGCTTTATATGTAGTTTATATATATATGAAGTGTTGTAAAGAAATTATTTTAGGATACAAGGTTAAATTTTTTGTCAGGTTATAGTTTATGATGTAGGTTTTATAAGTACTGTTACAAGTTAGTGACAGTATTTGATAGTTTTTCTTCAACACAAAAAACTGAATCTGAAAAATTAAACGTTTGTTGGAAGCATATAATATATACCGGTAAATGTAAATAAGCTTGGAAGTGGGTTGGGGGTGTGAACTAAAACACATACATTTGTATATATATCCCCTCTCAATATAGTCAATGTTGATACATATTTGATTAGCATCTTCAATGTTGTAAACTTGTAACATATGACCTACTTCTAGTTTCATTCTAGGACAGAACATTCTAGGACTTCTGTCCTCTGTGATTTTAGCGGTGTAACCAGTTTAGCGGTATATCAGGTTTACCGTTTTGAACCCAAGTGTTCACACCAACTGAACTTATAATTTAAAAAAAAATAATAATAAACTTCAAATACGAATTTTTTTCAAAATTGTAATTTAATGTATCAAATTGTTGGTCTAGCTATGTACAACGATTTTGTGTGTACACAACCATACAGCTGATACCCTGGTCAGTCGGCAGTCACATGTAACAATACAATGTACACATGTACGTAACATTCCTGTCATCGGGATATACCTGTACTTGACTCAAATTGGCGGTATTTACCGAGGTCAAAATAGTGTGATTTTAACCATTTGTTTTTGGAATATGATGGTGGATGGCGGTATGCGGGTTTGGCGTTACAACGGGTGCATTAACGTTGGGGGAAATCCGTTCCGAGTAAATTATTGGCGGTATGCCGGTTAGGCAGTTAAATGTGTGGCATTACACAGGGTTTTACTGTAGTGTATATTAATTATTAACCATTATAAATTTATAAATGTAACACTGGTTTTCAATATATATTCTGCTCACAGCAGGTTTCAAGCAAAAAACAATCTATATCTCTGAATCCATTTTTGTAGCGTACAAATTCAACAGTCTTTGGCTCAAAGCTGGGTTTATAAGTATGTTTATAGAAGTTTTATAGTTAATTAGTTACTGTTAATGTATTGAAGTCTGAAAATTTGACAAATTACACAGTTGTTATTTTTCCATTCTATCACTATTTCTTCTAATAGGATAAAAAAAAGTTTAGGATAAGCATACCGGTACACAAATACATGATTCAACAGTAGCTGTATTTTTATAACGTCTTATATCTGGTGATAGAAATCCATTACTACAAGTTATACTGTCATATGTTTCTGATAATACAATGAACGTAACAGGAACATTACTTGAACATAACAGTAACAATCTTTAAATTATAGTAACTGTCAAAAAGTGACTGCTAGAAGATCACTTAAATCTTTAACAGATGACTTACCTGTATAGAGGTTAATATGGCAGAGGCATCGTATGTTGGACTCCATCTATTTTGTAGAATATCTAAACATATACTGCCATCTGCATAGACTGAAACAGATTTTAAGTAACCATACAGTATTTTGACATAGGCAATACATCAAAGTTGTGATACTGTATACATGTAATGTATGACAATAACTCAAAAGTTAATCCTACTTATATTTTCTAATACTTCACTACATTAGAGCCTTCTCCAAAAACCTGTTTGATAAAATAGTTTGTATCAACCTTGTCTTGTCTACTTTAGGCTATAAGCCAATTGTTCTAAAGTTATTAAGTTGAAATATGCTATCAATATGTATTATTTTGTCATCAGGATATCCATTTTTTTTCTTGCTTACCATTTGGGTGAAACATTTTTGATACAAATCGTACTGTCGGTGGTTTATTAGGATATTCCTCTGTGAATTCTACAGTTAATTTAAAGGTTCCATCTTCAAAAGGTGTATCATGAGGCCTGAAATAGTGAAAATAAATATATACATTTAACATTTTTACACCAAATACACCAGTACAGCACAAATTATGTTTCAAGATGTTTATAATGATCATATCATGTATATATCCAGTCATATATATTCTGACCATCCAACTTTCTTAGAATCTTCTGCAGAACAGATTCAAAAGCTGCATTTTCTAAAAGGAAGTATATATCTACATAACTTGTAAGACTCTAATAGACATTCATAAATTTTGAATATTATATATATATATATATATATTCATTTGTCAAAATTTCCCCAAATCTTTCAATACAATTTGTTTATAAATTAATTTAACCATTGTTTATAATTATCACTTAATCGCATATCAATTTTTTATGGACATACATATTTGTACTGCTGGGTTTTCTGGATTTTACAATTTTTGCTTTCATTTCAGTCAGTATACACATACATACAGAACCTGTCAGGATAATGTATATTTAGCTACTTGCCAACTTTTGGAAATTTCCAAGGGGGAGATTATACATGCTCAAAACCAACACCACAAATGAAATGTGTTACACCATAAGACAAAAATAACACTTTGAAATGGCATCTTTTGAGTTTTAGAAAATTCACTGGTTTAATTTTAGGGTACAAATCGCGACTCTCCCTCTAAAATAGGGAGAGATGGCAAGTATGATAATGGCTTGGTGTGTATACAATATTTTATATGGTCATTTTAGGTGAATGTTGATTATGAAAACAAACCAGAACATAGTTTTAAAGAGTCTGAATTATAAGTGAATAATGAAAGAAATATATTTACAATATATATTATCTGTCAAAATTGAACTGTTGTAACATCATCATAAAGTATATCACTTTTTCTGATCTAGTTCAAATACATGTACCATCTTCAATCTACCAGGAACTTAATTGAAATATGTTTGTGCACAGGTGATTTACTCATTTGTTATAAAAAAGGGTTAAGTAAAATAAAATCATGGTAACATGCCTAACTTTTCATACATCACCTGTTGTTACTCTTTATTTTTTATTACTGTATTCATTGTTTACAAATGAAGAATTCGACGGAGATCCATTTTCATGACAGAACAATCTAGTTAAACAGACTGTCAGACAATGGGAAACCCGGAACGAATATTATATCACGATCACTAATCACACCTTTGTATGATGTCACAATTGATAATATAAACAATGTATACGAAAATAATAACAGCGCTGCATGTATCGACATAGCAGTAACGGAGATTAAACAGGGATTACCATCTTAACGAGGCATACCTTGATGGAAATCCCCTGTACACATGCTACAGAATACCAGAACCAACATTGTCAGTTTTAACTAGGCTAGTGAGCTAAATTTTGAATCTCAATCATTCATGTGTTCAAGCAACTTGTATATATATATGGACAAATAGTTGTAATTATAAGCTTAAGTCACAGTCAATATGAAACGTATTGAACGAATGCCAAATAAACACAAAGCATCGCGATGAACGTTCCAACAGCTTGTTCTGAAGAATCTGAACTTACCCAAATATAACAGCATTCCATAACATAATGTTATTATCTGTTGGTGCACCACTTACGCCAGCAGGTGGGTCTTCCTGTAATCTGTAAAATCGAACCATAACGATAATGTATACGACATGCGTAGATACTAATGCGTGTCACATTTTAAGCAGTATCAAAACATTTACAAAGTAGCCATTTTGGATATCATCTGCTCCAGTACGAGTAGAAATACAATAAAATATATGCCCATACCTTTTGAAATCCCGCATGAGGCGTCTCCTTGCTGGTGTTGACATTTCTGATTAAAAAATAGAGAAAATACAATCACTGATTCCTCCTAATCAAAGTACTTTTCAACAACAAAGTGGTGAATGTTTATTATGTGACTATGACCTCTCCATCTGTGACGTTTACATCCGGGGTTCTACGTAATTCGGAATACCACCTTATCGGAGTTCCTCTAGACAGGCCATTATGGTAGTGTATTTGAATGATGAAGCGGAGTTTCTGGGAAGTTTCATGCATGGTCTATACATAAGAGTGACGCATCCTAACGTTTCGGGAGAAGATTCTAGATCATACCAGTTAGAGATATATGAACTTTCGATTAGATTAATCATAAATGCTCTACTAATCAGGGAGGTAGCTACATGTAGAAATGATCTCCCACAGATTAACCTGTTACGCGTTAACAAAAGTGATCACTTTTCATTTATCCCGAGTTTTTTGGGGGGGTTATGGACCCCCCCCCCATGAGAATTTTCACCATTTTCCTCAATTTTCCCCCACTTGGAAATTACCCCCCCCCCCCCCCCTCAGATAGGTCTCTGGATCCGCCCAATGACGTTATATATATACTGTCCCTGATCCGCCACTGCGTGTGACGTGTATCTTTTCTAAATTAAAATTGATACACAAATTTAATCATAGTTTTACGGAATTTTACTTGCCTTTCTCCACATATATGTTCATAAACAATCAAAAATAACCAAAAAAAATATCACCGAAAAAACTTCTATATAGCATATATCGGCATCTCGGCGGAATATTTTGATTAGAAATGATTAAGCTTTATTAGAAAGTATCTAAACAGGAAATTAAAGAAATAAAGGAAACGTATGTTAAATCACGGAATTAGATTATCTGATTAAGTCCGTGGTTAAAGTGCTGTCAATTAACCATTAAATATGATATGTTTCCTTTTTAGGTACCCTCGTTCTCTACGAAGTCCAAATTAAGTGAACCTGATCAACTCAGCTAGGCTAAATGCCCAAGAAACACTCAAACTGAAAGCCAAAAGCATCTAAATTGTTTAACTTTTTGAAAAATCTCTATAATAATTATAACTATAAATAAGAATTAAAAATTAAATTTCTCTCAAAAAAAAGGTGTTTCATTTTGAATACCACGTGAATTAGACATCTCCTTCTTGCCTTTTCATTTCTCTCGTATATATTTAATTTTTACTTAATTACTTGCCATTAAAAGTTGACACGAGTATTTTCCAAATGATTAGTCCACGGGCGGATCCTGGACAAGTGCGACCCCCATTGAAAAACACACTTTACAATAAACCATAAAGCTTCTAAATTCCTTTCTCTTATGTTTTCAGTATACGGTACGCCTTATATTGTATTTCAAAGCATTATTACATACATAATGGCAAAGGAGTTGGATTCAATAAAAAAGACAGTTATAGTAGTTTGACACTTCACATATTTAGTTATGTTGCGTAATACTGGGGAGAAATGCAATGTCTTACTACGCTCTACAATGCTTAATAAACATTTAATTGGAATTTTCTTTTAAGTTACTGATCTCACTGAACATGCATATGGTGAAATATATATATATATATAAAAGATTTGGTGAAATTATAACGCTAAATTTCTCTCTCTAATTGAAAACACCCAAAATTTCACCTGAGGGCAAGTGTATGGGTGGAGTTGCCCTAGCTAGACCCCGAACAACAAATTCGGTCAAAACGACATCGAGGACGGATAATGACGTCACGTTACCATTATCTTTGATCAGTGGATATATATAACAGCCGACGGATTCCCGCCATAAGTATGTTCTAATCACAATGTGAAAGGTTGTCTACCTTCATGTACTACAGGTAGCTCCTCCTTGATGTCAAGGCGATACCTTGTATAGGCTGGTTCGGGGAGCAGATCTATACCATTGACCCGTCGAAGGTTCGGGGAGCAGATAGCATTGACCCGTCGAGGGTTCGGGGAGCAGATACCATTGACCCGTCGAAGGGCTATAGTTCAATTTTGTTCATGCTTCTATAGTTGGTGGTCGTAACTGCGGATCTGTGTAATTTTTCATATATGTCCTTCTCGGTCAAAGAGAAACTGCCCATGTCTTCGTATTAGTGACGGTTCTTCTTTTCTTGGCGTCTTTTGCAGTTTTGTTCCAACACGGATATAAGATTGCTATACCTCCTCGGATCCCGTTCATACACTGTTTTATGTTATAATGCTCCTCGGATCCCGTCCATACACTGTTTTATGTTATAATGCTCCTCGGATCCCGTCCATACGCTGTTTTATGTTATAATGCTCCTCGGATCCCGTCCATACACTGTTTTATGTTATAATGCTCCTCGGATCCCGTTTTATGTTATAATGCTTCTCGGATCCCGTCCATACACTGTTTTATGTTATAATGCTCCTCGGATCCCGTCCATACACTGTTTTATGTTATAATGCTCCTCGGATCCC
>JAUMHH010221322.1:0-12154 GCA_032359455.1 Chlamys rubida
GACCGATCCTAACACTTGAGATTACCGGAATAAACTTCATACCAATCTTCAACTCTTGTCACTCATTGTGTTACATAAGGGGCCTAAAAAGGAGGTGGTTCTTGCACTGGGATATTTTAGACTGACGCATGATTGAGCTTTGTAATTGAATGAAATTTGACATTGTAGTTTTTTGAATTACTTCTAAAATACTCATCGAAACATACTTAAGTGAGCGTATTGAACAACAGCGGTTTTTTCTGTAAACCGTAGCGGATTCTTCATACATAATGTAGTTGTACCGAAATATTTTTACCGGGGCCGATTGCAGATAACGGAAGTACCCAAGAAACGAAACTAGAAGCTCTGTGGTATATTTGATGTTTTGGGGAATTTTTAAAAAAATCTTTTTACCTTTGATCCTTTTGTTTTTATTATATGAGTATATGGCCTTTGAAATCAATTGTATCTGAATAAGTAACTATTTTTCTCAAAACGAGGCGGAGAGCTTTGTTTTGATACTTAGTTACCTATTTTCCACGCCGAGCGGAGCGAAGTTATTTTAAACAACGTTATTTTTCATTTAAAATGTTGATGATCATGGACCGGGGAAAGGCGTATAAGGAGTACCGTCCTCCCATTTTCCTTAAAAACGTCACTCGGCGAACGCTGGCTGCGCCACCCCACTCCCAAACCCGTAGTTATAAAGAAAATCTTAACAAACATTTGTATAGTTCACCTGGTCAGGAGGCACGGTAGTCTAGTGGTAAGACGTCAGGCTCGTGGTCGAAGGGTTGCGGGTTCGAGTCACGGCGCGGCACTGTGTTGTATATTTGAGCAAGATACTTTACTCCGCTTGTTCCAGTCTACTCAGCTGCAGATGAGTACGTGTTTGGGCAGTGCTAGAACTGTAGAATGCTAGCTGTGAGCTCCGAAATGGCAGCACCGGCCGTATGCTCCCCAGGGAGTTGAGACAGATATTCGCTGGTTGCAAAGGCCCTATAACCACGGATAATAATTTGTGAACCGCTTTGAGACGAGTTGTGATAAAGCGGTTTATAAGAACCTCGAATTATTATTATTATTATTAATAATAATGGGGACAAAGGTTTTCGGTCTTAGCCTGAAAATGGTTTGGGTCCAAACCTTAGAACCATATATACAACATCTAGGTATGAAGAGTTGTAACTCACTCATGCTACGATGATTGAATCTCGGGTCCATCCTTTCCCCTGGAGACTTAGTCTCTAGCCCTTGGATATGGAAGCGATTTTCACCCTATAACGAAATATGTGCCTCCTGGGTATGAATAGACGAACACAATCATGCTACCAGGATAACCTCAGGTGTCTTGTCCCACCTGTCATGAGTAGAATAAGTCCATGGGTCCTAAAATGAATACAATTAAAATCCCTCCCTCTAGCCATAGACACCTTTATACAGATAAGAAATATATTTCCTATAAAGCGTCATTGTTCCGTTTTACGCGGGCATTATTTGAGGTGTGAAGGAACAAGGAAATTGTAGCTCCTCCTTGCGGAATTGTGGTTTTACATATTTTAAAGGTTACTTCTCAACAACAATTTATCATATTTCAACAAAAATGGTATTTAAAAGGTGCCTATGATTGATTGAGGCCACTCAATTCCACTCTTAAGTGTCATGTCATTGAAATTCTTAACATTTAAACGCTGGTTTGAACCGCCGGCATTATATTGACAACAGGCTAACAATACCTACCCAGATCACAGGTACTACTAGCCTCGTTTGTCAATACACCTATAATATAATCAAGGTTGCTAGCTCCGTCCCCCCAGTCCGTTAAATTTAGAAGCCAATCGTCAGCCTGACCAGCTTGAAAACTGGACTCGGGTGTCCGACATGATAATGTAAGGACATGAACTATCATACAAGTAAGTTTGTTTCCTATCGTAGAAACACTGTACCCCATTGAATAGAGGGCATGCCGTGTGTTTTGCGCTACCCTCTAGGGATTTAGCGTGTCAACTGAAATTCGACCATTTTCCGATGTTTCATGAAGTCTACTGAAAATCATACTGCATGATATATGGCAAATCATACATCAAATTAAAGAAAAAATATTTTCCTGTCGATCTAGACTGCTTCATGCGTCATACTATGAACGGATATGACAAAATCGCATGTTTTCTGGAACTGGGTCATTTTACTAGGGGGACGGAGTTAGCAACCTTGATTATATTATAGCTGTATTGACAGACGAGGCTAGTACCTGTGGTTCAAAACACAAATCACTTAGTGTATTAATCTTGAAATTTACAAAGTTGCTTATTTTCTCATACTAAGCATGATATACCATTCATATATACATGTAGTAATGTGTCTGACAAATAAGGAAATGACAATGTTCAATACATGATCTATGTTGGTCTGTTTATAATGATGTGGAGAGGATTAATATGGACTGCCTATTCAATATCCAGTTCTTTTGTTTATTTAATAAACGTTTTTGAAACCATCATATATATTGACCACCAACTCATATTAACCGTAGAAGTTCTTGCCACCCTAGGTTCTGCCCTGAAGCCTGAGAGTGGATCGATCCTGACAAGCTTTGTTGATGGAATCAAGAAATTTTACATTACCAAGCTGAAAGGATTTGATCCAAAGAAGCTTAGTGTGGCAACACTTTTGTTTGAAGGGACCCAGCAGGTATGCCAACTTGACTATTACTAAAATTCCATATCACAATCAAGATTGTTATACTACATGGAAGCTTACTTATTCAGATAGAAAACTCTATATTTTTACAATTAGGGTGTCCTAGTGAAAGTTTGAAAATAATAGTAACCAGAAAAAAAATTAACAAGTTTGAGCGCAATCTATCCAAATAACCTGGTCCTAAACTTGTATTGAAGTAAATGGCTAAATCTGGTTTGTATATTTGTACCTCTGCTGTTCCTTTCACTATGGGTATATGTCATTGTATGTTTACAGGAAGTAGCAGCTCAGGAAAAGAGAGTGTATGAAATTGCATCAAAGTTTGGGTAAGTTTAGCATAACACATGCATACATGTAAAGTAATGTTTCTAAGATCTCATTATATTGTATCTGGGTATATGTATTTAATAGTACTGTTTGGTGTTTTAAATACGCAGGGTCAAAGTTTTCAGGATTTATCCTTGAACAGATAATTGGAAGTTATGTGCAATTCCTTTTATGGTTTGCTTATTTTATTCATGCTGCCAATTCAATATAACAAAAATTAAACTCTGCAATATATCTGTAATGTAAGCAAATGAAAAAGACTTGCATTTAGAATCAGAATATTTTTTTTATATATGAACTTAAATTTCATTTTTTATTTTTCATTTTGTACCAAATATTTTATGATAATGATCTCAGGGTACAGAAGATATGTTACATCTTAAAAAACTAATATTAGAGTTAACTGGATATTTCCATTTTGTTCCACATTTGATGATTATATTTTGAAAATCTAATCAGCAAGATTTTGTGCATGTAATTACATGGGAGAATTTACTATTCTGTGAACAATGATTATGATGTACTGTTGTATAATTACAGAGGTCTAGCAGCAGGGGCAGACAATGGAGAGCGTGGCTATATGTTGACATTTGTTATAGCATATCTTAGGGTAAGCAAAACCTTGAACATAGACCTACTCAAAGTATGTGTATGATAGTGGCCTTCAAAATGATACAAAAGTTACTTCTATGAAGTATAGATATCACTGTGTATCTTCAGTGTTGTTTCGAGTTCTACTGTAAACTACACAAGCCTTTTGTTTTTCAGGATCTAGGATTTGAGTATTACATTGTAGCAGAGTCGTTTGAGACGTCTGTGCCCTGGGACAGGTATGTTTAAGTATTTTAATTGGTATAAAAGCTTACGATCCTCCTCTTATGGTGCTGGACAACTGTTCCATTTTCATGATCGGTTAAAAATCCAAGATGCTGAAATTGTTTATGACTCGGATATTTTGTATTATCACGGCATCAATAAAATTTTCTTCCCAACTGTTGTTGAAATGTTCCTCTCATTTACCTCAAAAAGCAATTGCTTCAAAGCTAAATCATTTCACCAGATAACATATACCTACTGAGCTCATTTAATCAGGCCAATATATAATTGATCAATACATACAGTAAAACTTCATTGCTGAAATTAGTTCTTTTCAATCTCCTAAATTTTAAAATCTTACCTACAGTAATGTGGATGCAATACATAGGTATTTTGGTTCTATAAAAAACTGATTTTGTAGCCATCAAAAGGTTCCTCTAGTTGGTACTTGTTATTGCTTTTAATGACACTCTTTACCCTTTCCATTACATTAAACTTACTATTTTAGGTGTCTGGATCTTTGTAACAATGTAAAGGATCGACTAGACCGGGAGTGCAAAAAGCGAGCAATCCAGTTCCCTCCCTACATCACCTGTCGGGTCACACAGACATATGATGCTGGCGCCTGTGTCTACTTCTACTTTGGTTTTAACTATCGAGGACTTTCTAACCCCGTACAGATTTATGAAGACATTGAGGTGAGATTGTTCACAGGTTATTAATAAATTAATAAAATTATTGCATAAATACTCATTTCTTTCTATCAGTATACTAAATAAAATAAGTAAAATTCTATCTTTGCAACAACTGTTTACACAATGCAAAAAGATAATTATCTACAAAGATGAAATCCCATTGTTTACAGAATTGTGCTAGAGAGGAGATCCTTGCCAATGGTGGAAGTATATCCCATCACCATGGAGGTATGTCTGTTGTTAGCAGAGTTGGGGGAATGCAAATCATCAGGGGTCGGGGTTAAGTTGGGAGGTCAGATTTAAATAAAAAACACAATTCACTATCATGGAAATACAACTGTTGGGAGATAAAGTGTGATCATGGGGAAAGATAACACATTGCCACATGGTAACAACTGGGAGCATTAGTGAGGGATAACGCCATGTGGTAAATAGTCATTTCCCTGGAGATACCTGTACAACTGTTGGAAACAGATATTGGAACAATAGGATAAGGTAACCCATGGAGATATGACTGTTGGGAGCAGAGATGGTTGTATAATGGGGAATGATAACTCAGGCTAATGAGGTAAAATTTTCTAAACGACAATGCAAGTAAGAGACACATTGTCATAGAGATGCAATAAAGGGAAATAACCCATTACAATGGAGATATGACCTTCCCAGTGTTGTTAATTAAACAGATGTTAATAGAGTCTGTTCAACTTATTTTCCATTGAACACAGTTTATCCAACGTTCTAAATGTGGGTATATATATATATGTATATATACTGCGGCAGAACACCGAGTGAGATGAAACCCGTAAGGGCGGAATCATGTAGGCGAAAAACCCTTCAACCAACCAACCTGTTAACTTTCATATTTTAGAGGTATTCTAATTTCTGTGCTTTTCATGCCTTAAATATAGCACTAATTTATGATTGCTCTGATTAGAGTTTCTGTATACAGTTTTCTATCACATTGTGAGTGCACTGATGAATCGTCTTTGTGCTAATCTGTTAAAACTCAATAATACAATAAAATTTGTGTCCACTAAAACTAGTTCTCTACAGTTTATGATCAATACAGTCACTATGGAGATAGTACCTAACTTTTATTGGTCATTTCAAGGGTTTGTTTTCTCTAGGGTATAAGCACTTCGTCACTTGCTCTCTTTCAGTGGGTAAGCTGAGAAAGCGCTACTTGAGGCAGACAGTCGGGGACATTGGCCTTGGCACAATGCGAGCTATCAAGAACTTCATTGATCCTGACAATATCTTCGGGAATGACAACCTAATGATTGGAGAGCCTAAGTTATAGAACAAATAGTTTAACGGCAACACACCGGGACTGCATTTTCTCAGAAGATCCAGTAAAAAGTATTATAACTTGAACATTTTGTCATCTGATTGAATACCCGATACCTGTTATCTTATAAATACGACGAATCAGGATACAGTGATTATATTTAATTTCATTTCAGTTTACCTGTGAAATATGCTGTTTTATAATAGAAATAAAGTCAATATTTTTCTAGCTTGAACAATTACACTTTATTTACACAGTAAACTGACTAATCAGATTCAGTGTATTTACTGTTGAAAATAACAAGAACAAATAATTGTGATTAGGTTGTGACTTCATGATTACATGGATGTGACAAAACCTTGTGTGATATGCCATTAAAATGAAGTCTGTTAATTCAGTAGTATCTGTTTCCTTGATGAATGGTGTGAAAATAATGGTTTTTTTTTTGTTTTATGAATTATATAATTAAAATTTAGTATGTTGGATAAAGAAAAATATTATATCACTAGAACTTTTGAATCATGAAATTATTTCACCCAGCTTGATGAAATAAAACTGGTATGCATAAATAAATAATTCATTATATGTATACATGTAGGTCTGACTGATTTTTCAAAGCTACTCATATATAGTAAAGATGGTTTTTCAGAACTACTGAACTATTAATGATTTTTTTGTTAAATATATATTTTCCCATAAAAGAAATACTGCTTATAAACTCTGGCTTATGGTATGTTTAGATATGTACTAGCTGAAGCATGTTGCTGAGACTGGTAGCTCTATTCTGGGCTTCATGGTTTGAATAAATGGATCTATAAAGAATGGAAATCCTACCTATCTTGAAGCCAAGACATGATGGTTTCGAAAGTTTTTGTTTAATCTCCTTCTAATGGTACTTTTTGTTTATATCTATAGGCGGTTTACTATAGACCAAGAGGTTTTTAAGCAGTTACTCAGTTGTCAATTAGATTTTTCTGTTTCTTTTAAGATCGAGTATAGAGTGCATATGTTCAAACTCTTTGAATGGCTACATTTTTGTAATTCAATTACCATTACCAATGCAGGCTATACTGGTTAGAATATTGCACACTCTTTCGTAAAAGCAAAAAAAGAAAAAGATTTTGTGGAACATGAAGGAAGCAAATGACACATTCTTCTTTAAATGGTGTGTGTTGCACTGAAAAACATGGTGCTACATATGCATGTATCCATTGATTGGAGATATTGCAAATAAAATAGCTCTTGAATTAGCAGCAACATCAATTTTTTAAGTTTGTTAGGAAATTGATATGTAGTTAAGAAATAAATCGAATTTACTATACATGACACAAAACCAAAATTTGAGTTTTAAAGCATACAGTATTTAGGTGTCTCAGTTTATCATGACAGTTGATTGGTCGCTTTCTTTGAGAAACAAGATTTATAATCATAGAACTATTATTAGTCATAGAGGCTGTCCATGAAATCCAGATCTATGCATAGTGTACTGTTATACAATTCACATTAAATGAATAAATGAAATGTGTTTGGTTCAATGGGCCCTTAAAGCCAGAGTTCAGCGTTTGCTGTAAGCTCAAGTCTGAATTACTGGATTATAAACTGAACAACGCCCCCCCCACCCCCCCCCCCACACCCCACCCCGCTGAACCACCAATACACGATTTTGTGCAATTTTGTTTTGTATTCATCTGATCATGACAGTATTCAACAATCTTGTTGGAACAACAGATTGTCATTCATCAATTGAAATCCTGTGATTCAGGATGGCAAATGATAAGATGATGTGATACCCATTTATGCAATGTATATGCTGTGAAATGAAAGCATTATACATCTAGATAGAACATATTTTTATCACTACAAAAATAACATCTAAATAAGGAGAAACTCTATATAGTATGTTTGAAACCCACACTCTTGAAGCTTTGTTTGCTAATCTGTAAGGATTAATTATGTGAAAAAGTTTACTTTCATGGTGATTATTTGTTCACTGTTGACAGTACTGACGGATGAAGTTAACTCAACTAATATTCTGCCTAGTATATTTTAATTAATTGTGTAGCTTACATTATCCAGATTTTTGTTTTGCTGCCATGCAGTGTCGATGGAACATTCCTAGAACAATTTATTGATATAAATCGCATAATATATTTAACTTCTTGTACATGTATGTTATGAATTTCCAATACCTGTTCAGTCCAGCCAAGCTTGACTAAGTAAAGTGATCAGGGATGGAAACTTTCTTGTAGTATTAAATATACATTTAAGAACTTTGTACAGTTAATTTTTTTCAGGATCCAGTTCCTGTTATCTACTTAAAGTGTTTTAGTAATCCAGGCGATTCATCATCCTGTCCTGTTTTGCTCGGAACAGGGTATTTTGATTAACATGTCTTCTTGACTGATGCATTTTATAGGCATATATTTATATATTTATATCAGTTTCCATTTTTATCACATTGATAAAAGGTTTTCTTTTTAATCGGTAGTTGGCAAGTTTAAACAGTTTTTGAGAAATGGAAAGAATTACAATTCATTCTTTATCACAAAATGTTATAAATGTTATCCCAATAGGAAATGTCATATATCAATTAAATGCCAATCCAGATAACTCGTGAAATCTTTGATATGAGTTATAGTTGTTGAATGTGCTCACATTTAGTGCCAATCTTGGTAAGATTACCATAATAAAGTGTGGTATGTTAAAATGGCATGTGACTTCACTGTCATTGAATAGTGTGTGAAAGGACAGTAAGTGAAGACTCTCTTGAGGTAAAGTGTACGACAAGATGCAAAAATGATTTTTACACTCTCTGCTTGACAAAGGAAACAGACGTTTTCGAAAACTCCCAAAATAAGTTTTCAATTACTGTTTGTGTTCAAAATAGACTGAGCATTTATTGTATGGTAAGATGGAATGTGAAGTCGCTGTCGTAGTATAGTGTATGATTAGACACCTAATAGAAGAAGTCTTATGTCATAGTAATTATTGTGTGATAGGACGGAAAGTGACTGTTATGTTACTGTGTATGATGAGACAGTAGTCGTTGTCCTGTTGTGTCAGAGTATGCGTAAAGATAGTGTCGTTTATGGTGAATTGTGCCTTCCAGTTTATAGTCAGTTTTTTAAAGTCAGAACGTAAATATATTCTGTGATCAAGATGCTATCTTATATAGCCATCTCTATTGTTTATAATTTATAAAAGTTCTAATAGTTTTGTGATGTTTGATACTCAAAAATCTTTCTGATTTATTTTTGCCAATTTTTGAGTGTATAGCTTTGTGGTGATTTTACGGTCATATTACAAGATTATGTTGTTCTCAAATATTTGCAATAGCGTTTCTTTTTTATTTATTTCTTCACTTTCGGTTGGGTGAGAGTCAAATACGTCTGACTATGGATGTTGTTATGAAATGTAAATATAAGAAGTTTTTATACAAAGTATACCATGCTTTTTCCTTTCTTTTTTTTGCATTTTTCTCTATTACCGACATAAGGTAACATTTCCTAGTGTGAAACCTAGATGGATCAAGGAACATGTGAGGGTTAAAGGTCATGACAATGGCTGCTATGGAAGTATGAACTAACCTCATCAGCCAATAGGAAGAGCTCTGATTATTTAAGAATGATAATTAAATATAACGTAACGTTACGTTATTCCTCAATCTAGAAGATTTGATTGTTTGAAGATTTAACCGTCAGAGGTTTGTGGCCTACACAATCAATGTACCAGCAACTGGCCAATATAACAAACATGTTTTTTTCTTATATAACAGGTACTTCACTGACTGTGACACACATACTATATATCTTTTTTTCACAGGGAGTTTTAGTGGTCATATACCACGTGTTTTAGTCTTATTAAGGATATTTAAATAACACATTAATAAATTGTATTCCATTTTAGCGTAACAATTGAGTTAATTGTATGTATCGATATGTAATCAGATCACGAGATTGAAGCTGTATGTTTAAAATCCTTAGAAATAGAAATAGTTAAGTTGGTTTGTAATTGTCAGATGATCATTCTATTTCTAATGTTCTTACAGATATATATTCCAATGTAGTAGTTTCAAGTTATGTTAAGCTAATCGTGTTAGGCTGTCCGAGTGTCATATACAAAGTATACAAATGTAACTAATTCACTTCCTATATTGGACTGTACGATTTACCCAACACTTTCAATATAACTACAATTAGCCAAACATACGCGAAAAACCCAAATCTACTAATAATTTTTTTTACTCGAAATTTACAACACATTTAATTTTAATGAAATTGTTTTGTGTTCAGGTATGTAGTTTATTGGTGTTTAAGGGAAGCATTCTTGGTGCCCGAGGTATTCGATAGAGGAAATGGTTCAATGGGCCTTGGTCTAACAGTCATTCTTGGTGCCCGAGGTATTCGATAGAGGAAATGGTTTAATGGGCCTTGGTCTAACGGTTTGCTCAATATGTTTTATAATGAACAATGTGTGATAGACTTAATCACGTTTGTTTATATTAAGTACCGAGACAATTTCCACTAAGAGTTCGTACATATCCAGACTGATCGAGGCTTTACGCGCAGTACCAGCAATACACATTTACTGATAGAGTACCTACTTACTGTGCTGCAGGAATTATATATACCATATTAATTATATATTATATATACCATATTAATTATATATTATATATACCATATTAATTATATATTATATATACCATATTAAGAGAATCAACTCCAACAACAAAGTGCCACACAAATCTCCAGTTAGTGTCAAATAGTGTCTAATTAAAACACCAAAAGCCAACACATGGACCCTACCTGTATCCTCTGGTGTTACATGCATCTAGGAAAGTATAAGAGTATACAGTTTGTATGCTATATCAGAAAATGCTAAATAATATTGGTGGTATATGAAGTGCTGGTATGTCTTTAGAATTAAGTAAGACGTATACATTCCATTACTGTTGCTATCGTTAGGCTTCCTTATTGCATATCCCCTGTTACCAATCAACTCGTGCTTAAATGTAGTGAACTGATATGTTTGCGACGTTTTGGAAGTTTTCAGTAATCCGTACCGTCGCTTACATAACCTGGTACTAAATTTGTAATTATGTAAAAGAAAATTGTTTTATTTGTGATTGTTTCAATCACGGAAAATCTCGGAATTCCGTGTTTTAACACAACGCAATACTTTTCAACTTTTGCATGCATTTCGTCTTTCTTAGTCTGTTGTTTCATAGTAATATTCCTTAATTTCTATATTACAGTATCTAATAATAATTTAATTTATTTTACATGCATGAATATTCACTCAAAGTTTTACTGATTGCAAGAAGTACAAGACAACATCTATTAGCAAGTTAATGGCATCATTAACCTATCCTTTAATGTAGGTCTTGTAGGGGATAGGCTTTGGGAATGTACGGTATACCAGTATATACCGAATTAACGGTACACTTTGCAGAAATCCGTATAGTTCCACAATCTTTGTTATTCCTTGTCATTAAATTTAAAAAGAGAGTCAACACTTTCAAGTCAATAGGTTTGAAAACTAAATTAATTTCTGCTAAAAATAATAATAAAAAAAATACAACCAATCAGTAGTTACGGTTAAAAATCTTGAATTATCACTTTTGGTGTTGTATATTTTGTAGGTTTTGGGGAATTTAAATTAGATTACGAATGATGATTAGTTAACCGAGAGCTAACCCATGACTGAACAGTATGTTCACTGTTCGAGTTGACATGTCGATTCCTGGCAGGACGAGCTAGTGGAGTTTGACAGAAGAACATCTCCATTATCCTTTTCTTTACTGTCATACCAATCGTATTACAGTGATTGCCATTGTTTTACCTCTGCTTAGCTTGAATTCACTTTTTATTTAAAATGTGAATATAAAGACATGATATAACTTTTAATCTTGCTAACACTTCTTTGTAGATATACAAAAGATGTGTGTGTCGGTACTTAGTCAGCGTGTTCGGAATATGAATACCTTTGGGCATCAATACAACTACTGAATAATTTAACAGGTTTACTTACTTGCGTATTTATTACCTTTATACCAGATTCATGTTTCGGCACATTATTTCTTTGTAGTTGACATGATCTGTACATGATTTGTATTAAAATAATTTATTGATAATAAATTGACAGAATGAACTCCTGGAATTTAGTTTTCTCTCTTAGACAAAGACAGAGAAGTGTTGTATTCTCCTGCTTTACCTTTAGACAAAGACAGAAGTGTTGTATTCTCCTGCTTTACCTTTAGACAAAGACAGAGAAGTGTTGTATTCTCCTGCTTTACCTTTAGACAAAGACAGAGAAGTGTTGTATTCTCCTGCTTTACCTTTAGACA
>JAUMHH010221333.1:0-12154 GCA_032359455.1 Chlamys rubida
AACTGACCAATCGCTAGGCTGATACCTGTCCTTTGAAGATTACAAAGGAGAGACGCCCGACTTCAAAGCCTGTCAACATTAAAATTTTACCGTTACGTGACCGCGATATTCTTTTGGTGTATATCAAAGGATCGAACTAGTCTCCTTGTCTTATCAACAAGGTGGTGCACACCGAGCCTTCAATTTTGCTATGACATATTCCAGGGGTGAAGAAAGTGAAAGTGAGCGTAACCCCTGATTATCAAAGATAAGTGGACCATTGACACATTGAAAAAGCTAGAATGTATCTGCTGCCCCAATGGTGACACAAATACGCTAACCCCCGCCCCCGAAAACCAAAGGGCATTATATCTGACACACACAAGGATACTCTTCCAAACCCCAGATAATTACATTCCAAATTTGCTGGCCTTCATCCCCCTCCTCATCTGGTTAATGGTATAGTAGAATAGTTTCTTCCACGCCGCCTCGACCTCTCGTGTGTATCGCTCTTGTAACACGTCCCGGAGTCCGTAGTCCAATGACGGCCACAGATGCTGTAGAAGAGATATAAAAACAGCATTTTAACGTTAACTTTCATATAGTTGCTAAATGCTTTTAAAGGAAAAATAATTTATCTTCTAGGTTTGTAGACAACATCAAAACTCAAAGTAATTTCTTTCCTCTTAAAGTTGTCATTTATCTATCGCCTAAAACATAACTTCATCTTATCTGTGTAACTCTGTTATGACAGAGATAGCACGTTGATAGAAAAGCTTGGTCGAAGAGTAATTTATTGATTGAGTTCCGATCTGATTAACCTTTTAGTCAGAAGAATATGAAAGTCAATTTAATTGATTGTTTGTAAGTATTTGGTGACGACCCCGACAACTGCACCCTATTGTTTTGATACACAATGGTCACGCTATCGATTCAGTGTGTGGAGGAAATCATTGTAAAATCAATACAGATACCGAATACCTACAGGGTGCTAATATGGCCGACTCCAGGGAAATCCCGCGACTGATGGCCGCACTTAGCACATGCTTCTTTATAAACATGGAACTATAAACCTGTTCGGTTGAATATACGCTCATTACCGCGGAAGGTTATCCAGCTTCCAAGTTTATTATGAGAAGCAATGGAGCTATATGACAATCACTTTAACATAAACCTACCAGTCAGTGATGAATCTGCACGACCATTATGTAAGCAGAAATCGTAGATAATGTTTTTCTAATACAGGTTTCTAGACTGATAGTTGTCATGCTAACATGACAATGTCTAGAAGACGTATATAATGCTAGAGTTGCATGAATCGTTGTATTGATGGTTTGGATATGGTATAATTCACCATGCCGATACAAAGGCTCTGTCTATAGAGTCTGTACATTTTGTACAAAATGGACGTGAACATATGTTCTGGTCATTCGCGTCCTGTAATTTACATATAACTATACATATACATCTAACGAATTATATACTGACTAATATTTACTTATAGATTACATGTACATTAACACGTTCATGATTAAAGCCTTAATTATATACGGACACAAAGATAAAAGGTACAATTCACACTAACAGGATTTATACAAAGAAGACATCAATAATGATATGAGGGTTGTTTATCTCGCTTATCTTACTCAAATTAGTTAAAAAAAAAATTAAAAAAACATAAAATAACGAGTATAACGATTTTTGTTTTGTTCTTTTTTAATTGAACGTGAACAATCAGAGTTCGATTAACTTGATACATAACGGTCACCAGTTGTGGAACTTCTTTCTTCCACAATTTGCTTTTCTTGAGCATTGTCGATTGATCGCCAAAGTAGACCGCTGAGGAATTTGTGTTTGGTAATAATGAACCATCCAGCTGTGCCGACAGTTATATACCTATATACTTCAAACGTTTTAGTGATATTCGATTTAAATCACTTTTTTTAAGTATCCATCTACTATGGTACTCATCATCATGGATGTCCATCGCGAGGGATTATGACGTCAGTGAAGTGAAGTAAAATATCTCAGATAGATATTGTAATGAAATACATGTAGTCACAAAGTCAAAGGGCGCGAATTTCCATACCACAACGTTACGTTGTTAAGGATGTTAACCATTAAAAATTACGGACTGGTAAACCAACTGGTTGCTTTTCATTCAACGACACGTCTGCCGTTTAATGGATGAGCTTAAAGCGATATATTGCGGTAAATTTGAAAGAAAAGAAGTCAGTATATTTCTAAATGGCCTTGAATTAAATAACCAGATATAATGATGTCTTTATGATTCTAATTCAGAATAAAAGACTGCTTTAGGAAATTGTTTTCTGTGATTGGATGTGAACAAACAGCTACCTGTTACCATGTTGATTACTTACGTATAACATTTTGCCCTTGACCTTCCGGCGAACATGCGTAGAACCGATGGCTATGATAACTGTGTTCATGAAGTCGCTCTCCTCCATGTTCTCTATGGCGCCACCTAGTGTGTGCATGACATTATGACCATGTTTCCTCAGCATCTCCGCGTCCATCTCGAGTTCTAGCTCGTTGTTCTCGTTCACTCGCACGATCTTCGGGAACAGTCGCTTCAGCTTCGGCTCGGTCTCGAAAAACCTAACAAATTAAGCAAAGTCACTTTAGAGATTTAAAGAGAAAGGGTGTCCATTGGTTCTTCCATTAGAACAGGAAGGGGCTTATTTGTTTCTGCCATTACATAAAGAATGGGGACATATATGTACTGATTGCAATTAATAAACAAAATTTAATGATGGGTAACAAAAGCTTTGCCAAGCTCTGCAGTCTTTAAATATCATAAAACAAGTTGACCACGTAGATCGCATTTCCCGTCCTGAACTTGAAATCAGTGAGACTACATACTCTTCTACATCATCCGCTCTACTTAACTAGCCTCATGACCCACGGGGACGACTTCCTATTAATCTGTGCTATAAGCAGAACGATTACTATTACCCTAACATTAACTTCCCTTTTATAGTAATATCATTATTCCTCCGCATACGATGTTAACATGGTGCAGTTGATTCGGTATTCAAGAGGTCGCTTTAAATACAATTATATGATATGTGTCGACTACTGACGGACAAAATAACATCACATGGTTTCGAAAGATTCAGGTTGATGAAGACTAAAGGCGATTTTTTTCGCTGCGATCATAATCTTATTGGTAATTATCTACTTCTTTGTGTGATTAGAAGTGCAATATTACGATGATGCTCATCAGTGTGCCCTATTGTTTAGTTATCACTGACCCCGGCATTGCTTTGAGGACCTGACATCACATGGATTTGACCAAGTGCTGTTGATGAATAAAACGACGCTTTCCCTTCCATCACACTTGCTCTTATTGTCCCTGTATTTTCGTAAGTGTTGTCATGTGAATCTCTCATATTTTCAATCTTTGGCCTAGTTTTATTGATTTTATGGTCAAACTACGGTTTCGTCGGCACTTTGGTATTTTTTTTCCCTATCATCAACACACTGGAAGGGGGACAGAAATATTGCTTCTCTCGTCAGCACACTGTCGGGGAGGGGGTGTCGTCTCTGCCATCAACGAAGTGGAAGGATGGTGGCTATTGCCTCAGCCAGCAACATAGGGAAGGGAGCTTAATGTTTTTAACATAATTATTTCTTACACGAATAGTGCACACGGTATTGTCTGGAATTCAAACGGCAGATCATCATTTCCTTAATTGATGTGATGGAATACAAACTGTTAATAAAAACTGGAGTTGTAAATTTCGGAATGTTAAATGGTTTCCAAAGCCCACATGAGGAGAAGCCCTCATATTTCTAACCAAGCAGTCGGCAATCAATTCATTATTGTTAAATACCTACTACCTATTATAATGAACCTCCTATGTAATTCTGCACCGTTGTAAAATATTACCGACACAGCAGATGGATGTGCCATATGGTTTATATTTTATTAAATGAAGTTGGCAAACCCAATCATCTCTAATGAAAACTTATCTATTAGAAATAGCTCTAGAACGTGGCACACACTGCGTGTATTTATGTTTCTTCCGACTTAACGTCTGGTTAGAAGGCAATAAAGGTGATAAGTGTATTTAATCCATATGCAACAATTACCGCCAAACTGTCTCTGCGGCAGAAAATTAATAAACAAAACAAGAATCTTTGAAAACAAATAACGGATAAATAACATTACCTTTGTAGGATACATGGATGTAATATGACATACTTTTAAGTAATCATCTGTCAACGACTTAATCAAAGTAATCATCTTTTAAACGACTTAATCAAAGTAATCATCTTTTTGATGACTACGTAAAAATCTGAAGGTGTAATAATTGTATTATCATGTACATTTCGTGTAAATTCCTTCGTTCCAGATCACTTTTTAGGGGGAGAGGGGATGGAGTATAGAGGTCGTGACGTAATATACAGAGTATGTTTTTCCAATTATTCACACAACTGTCTCCCGTTTTACCAGTTCATGGTTCTCTTTTGTCACTAGTCACTACCTAGGGTATGATGTCTGTGTCGACATTCAGGGTATGACAGACATGACATGAAGAGAAACAATAATTATAGGCGTCACGGGAACAATTAGATATGACGTCATAATCAGAGGTCCAATGAAAATCAAGATAAAAACAAATTATAAATGTTTCAAACTAATGTTTTAGCTCCATTAAGGTAACCAAATAAATTACCCTTCGGGTTGGCAATTTGGGAAGGGGGGAATAACTATATTAATCAACAGCTGTTTGTCATATTTTGCCGTAGATGTGAATGGCTGTTCCTACATCGAGTCCGAACGGCATGTATTATGCATTGTTTCAATAAACAAGTCGATGTTTCCTCGTTCATTAGAGAAACAATTAAGAGGTTAACAGTGAGAAGGAATTTGTAGATTATACATCACATTCCAACAAATGTATTCACAGCAAGATGTTAACATTACCCAATAATGAGAGCGCCCAGGAAACAGTGGGAGACAACCATAACGGGATCGCTAATCGGCGATTGGTCTGAAGAGTTTCTCTATCTACTCCATTCAAGACGTTACATGTTACGAATATCGCCTTAATGTGTTGTAAAATTCGTGAGAAAAAAGGGAAAAATTCTCAATTAATAGCCGATTATAGTTTCGCTTTGTGACAAAAAACCTTTAGATTTTATTAAAAACTTGATAAGTCACTTGCATCATCAGCCCCATATTTCTACGAGTGTGACACACAGGAGCAGTTAACTAGACTTGATGCATATTTGACAGTTATTGTATGAATATGCAAGTCTTTTACGTCAAATTCACGGACACATGCTAGCTTATCAGGTTATATATTTTATTTACGGACACGTGTTACCTTGTCAGATTATGCCTGTTGTTGACGGGCACATGTTACCTTGTCATGTTATCACTGTTGTTTACGGACACATGTTACCTTGTAGGGTTATACCTGTTGTTTAAGGACGAATGCTAGCTTGGCAGGTGATATATGTTGTTTACGGACACATGTTACCTTGTCAGATTATGCCTGTTGTTGACGGACACATGTTAGCTTGGCAGGTGATATATGTTGTTTACGGACACATGTTACCTTGTCAGATTATCCTGTTGTTAGACGGACACATGTTAGCTTGGCAGGTGATATATGTTGTTGACGGACACATGTTAGCTTGGCAGGGGATATATGTTGTTTACGGACACATGTTACCTTGTCATGTTATCACTGTTGTTTACGGACACATGTTACCTTGTCATGTTATACCTGTTGTTTAAGGACGAATGCTAGCTTGAAAAGGTTACATTTGTTGTTAACGGCCGCATTATACCGTATTGTTTACAGACACAGTCTACCTTGTCGTGTTACATATGTTGTTTACGTTTAATCGTTTTCCATTGTTTATAGCGTATCGTGGAATATATTTAAACGGAACTGTGAAGCATACCGTCGTAAATGTTTCACAACTAACACCTGACTCCATAGTATCTCTCTTTCTCACACAATAACGTTGACTGGACTTAATTAATATCAACAACATTTGTTTTAGAGGCTATTTTAAGGAGAACGCAAACCTTTAACATAGACATCTCCTTAAGTGACCTCAGCTGTTAATAGGACCCACACATAATAAATCCAAACAAAACATTGAACATTGCAAAACTGAAACACTACACACAGAGGATGCCACATGTGGCCCATATTTGCCTCATGCAGTATACATTGAATGTAACAGACATTTGTAACTCATGCTGTTGTGTTACAACAGTTTGTATTTGAGTAACTTGATTAGAAGAAACAATTTGCTTTTAAACATATCTTGTACAAGTTGCTAGTATATATCATTAGAATGTTAACACTTTGACGGGAATAGCCAGATGAATCAACGTCCCGGCCAGAATAGCGTATGTCTTAGATATGTAAGACCCAAAGCTAATCAAACCACCAAATTAAAATGATACCTTCGTGTTCTGGCCAATGTTCATACAAGTGTTACTTTATACTCTAAGTTGTATAATTGTTTCATGTTTTGGTTACACACGTAGTGAAAGACAATCTACCATTACAGTCTGACAGAAGGGTGCGCCAAGTCACAAGCCTGTGTTAGTATACAGAGAGAGCGTCCGTGTGCAGGTAGTGCCAGGAATCAGTGCGTAATATGAACTTTTTTACGTGACTTTTGAAACCAGGTATTAGATAGATGTTATATATACCATCACAGTGTACATATGATGATATGGCTAATTTATAGAGGTAAAAAAGCACGTTTCAGTTTAGTTTATTCGATAATTTTCTTTTATAATTACGCATACATCATTTAAATGCCAAAGCTTTGCTAGACAATCTTTTCATAGATTGTATCATAGCTTGGTGCTCTAAACAAAACGTCGTGGATTGACTTTGTTCTGATAGTCTTGCTACTTTATTTTAAGAGTATTTCTGGGATTTGGCATTGATTCTATCCACAAATGATTTACTACAAAGTACACTACGACAATTGTTTTCGTGTTTTCTTGTACGATCAAATAGAAGCAAGTTATTATAACAGATGAAATGGTTTTCTCTCATTTGGGATGACAATTATCCTAGTTTCCATTCCACCTTCACACCGTCTTCGTTAATGACGTTCGATGGCGTGCTCATTAAACACAAGTTGATAGTACAAGAACTGCGTTACAGCTTTTAATGTTTTGTTTTGTTTCCGTCACATTTATTGTCAAACAAAGTGATTGCAGCACAATGCGGTTCGAAAGTGATACCAAGGAAGTTCCATAATGCAACGTCGGATTTTTCTTTTTTTAATTATTATTGTTTTAGCCATTGCTTTATCATCTTAGACATAGACCTGGTACTTATAAGTAAATTGATAACTAAGATATATACAATCCATGTATTTAATATTAAAACTAATATAATGAAATCTTATATACAAGTGACTTTTTTCTAAGTAAGATGCCATACAGGTTGATTCCTACTACAGACTTAAAAATAAGTTTAACACCAATCCTAATTATTACACAAAGTCATGCCTAACAACAGCGCCTTTTTTCTGCATCTGTTCAGCAGACGATAGTAGCACCAAACATAAACAGTTTTAAACAGCCACTAACGGGCTTCCATATGTTGTTATTGCTGCCATTTCAAGCACGGACGTAATTAGATAAACTATAATTCCTTCAAGAGGAAACGTTTCTTAAAAGTACACCAGTCATGATTAGGATTCTTGACCTCGACATTAAAATGATTTAGTCCTGCGGATGAGATAATCAATGTCTGTTTCCAATCCATGCCACGCTATTTGGGGCTTTCGGTTTATTTAGACATGTGTTTTATGAAGGTCGATAAGTTTGAACACGTTTTAAAACTAATGTGTAACTCGGGCCCCACTTCACATGTATTTGTTTCATTGAAATTCTATCGTTCACTTAGCAGGCATATCTTTGCAGTACCTTGACGTTCAAGCTGAAATCCGACACACATAATTTCTATGATAAAGATGTTCCTGAGTACATTAATTGAGTGAACGGTTCGTTTATTTTATGATGGAGCTGGCGTTGTCTACATTGCACACGTGCTTATAATGAGACTCTACGTTAACGGTAGAAGCATTGACTTGACCCAGGGAACCAATCCTCACGGTATTACTGATACATTTACATTACACTTAAGAAAGCAAAATGTTGCTGTGTACAGTACAGAACTAATTTTTCGAGGAATTCATCTTATTTAATTTTCGTATGTATCAATGTTACTATTATACAGAGAAATAAAGAGCAATCTGAATACGGAGACTCTGCAGGAAGATCTTAACAAACTCCAGGATTGGTCTGCAAAATGGCTTCTCAAGTTCCAAATGCAAAGTACTTTCAATTAAATCTAAAAACAAACAAGATAGAAAATACTATATGCTTGGAGCATCGGGAGAGAGAATAGCACTAGAGAGCATATCATGTGAAAAAGATATCGGTGTCACGACACATATTCAATTAAATGTAAATAAAGCTAACAGTATTGTTGGCCTTATTAGAAGCACTTTCACTTATCTGGATGAAAATATGTTCAAACTTTCATTTAAGGCGCTTGTTAGACCACCCTTAAAATATGCCTCTAGTGTATGGAGTCCATACAGGAGCATGGATGTTGATTTAGTTGAAAACGTCCAGAGACGAGCTACATGTACCAAGATCATACCTGGATTTAGCAATATGACTATACAGAGCGTCTGCAGAGATTAAATCTACCAACCTTAACACACCGTCGGATGCGAGGAGACCTAATAAATGCCTTCAAGATTGTGAAAATTTGTATGATCCTAGAGTGACTGAAAGCATGTTTCAGTGGGATATTAGTAGTAGAACAAGGGGGCATTCTTACAAACCTTTAAAAAAACCACTGTCACCTTGAGATAAGGAAAACATTATTTACTTTCCGTGTTGTTGATATATGGAACAGTCTTCCACAGGATGTCATTGATTCATCTAATGTTATACAGTTTGAAATTGGTTTAGATGAGTACTGTAAACGTGAAAATATAACTTTTAATTTTTAGTTTTAAAAACTGTTCAATTGACACTTGAAGTATATTTAATGTAAATTGTGTTGTATGTACTGATATGGATATAGAGGCTTGTAGCCTGCGTCCATAATGTATCATATTAAATCGTATTAAAGAAGTGCATGATAACGAAATATTTGCCACAAGGGCATAAATTGGAATACTAAATATTATACATCAGTGTTGATACTCAAGTCCATAATACAGTAGAGTACCAATATTCCTTGACATATCTATGTATCAACTAATGCTGTGATAATAAAATATTTATAAATCAAATATAGCTAACAAAATTAAAACAAATGAAACCTTTTTAAAAAAAATTAAGATAGCTTTTGCGAGATTATCAGTAACGAAGTTTGTTACAAATGTGTAAGATAACTTTGTTAAGATTGTTAGTAATGAAACATGTTATAGTTGTGTTCAGACAACTTTAAGATGATTTGTAATAAAGCATGTTATAGTTGTGTTCAGACAACTTTAAGATGATTTGTAATGAAGCATGTTAAAACCAGTAAAGATGATGATAAGCAATGACATTATATACGGTATCTGATAGTAAGGGATATGCGAGGCAATGATTGCTGTCTGGTTAATTTTATTGTTAGGAATACATTATTGCTATAAAAGAAATAAACAGCCACAATGTGTTTAAACATGCAACTGTGATTTTAGACAAACCATTTACTTGAGACAGATTTACAATGCCGCCTTGGCTCAAAGCTTGACGAGTTGGCAGCGGATTGAGGCGAATGTAGGGCGGACACCGAGCTACGATTACAACGTTGAACCATTATAGTCGACAACAAAAGTACTTCTTTAATTCGTAAAACAAATAGAAAGGCATAAAGAACAGTGGGTTCTGTATATTTATACAATTTCCATTATAAACAAAGATTTGATTGGATCTATAAAACGAGGATTCCTTCTTTTAAGCATTGCTGGAGAAAAAAAATATTATTTAAATTTCTTTTTATATAAGGCTTTGTTTCTACCCAAGTTCAATAATCATAATACCTTTAGAAATAAATGGTCGATATACTGAAACAAGATTATATCGATGAATACAAATTGTCTACAAAATGTGTCTGATCCAGTCACCTCTTACATTGTACATCACTCACAATCGGACCAAACTTGTCTCCCATTGCGGTCCCCCTCCCCCATCGGATTGACCTTGTCTCCCCATCACAACCCCTACCACAGTCTGACCTAGTCTCCCATTTTGGTTTCAACAAATTTTATTGTGTTAACAAACCATCATTATCTCTCCGCTGTACTGACTGAGTTTCCCTACAGGACTGGCCAAATTTCATATCATAACCTCTCTACCGGACTGTGCAAAGATTCATGTAGCACAACCAAAAAGTGTTTATAATTGACGTAACCATGAAAACGGAACCATGAAGGTATTGGTCTGAATACCTGAACTCTAAATCTCACAATCCTTTGCACTAGAAGTTAGGCGTCGTACATACATTGATCAACAGATATATGATACTAACAGGACAAGATACAAGAGCAGAGTCACATCGCTAGGGCAATGAAAACATGTACATATCCTGAATGGGCCCTAAAACGAGTACCAAAAAAATGTCTAAGTAAGAAGAAGAACAAGGAAAGGCAAATATTGGATAAGAACAACACCAAAGGTCATGTGGTCTTCCTGTATATAAAAGGTATATCCGAAACCTTCGAAAGGATATATCACGGTCATAGCATAGCAACAGACGCTTCATAATATTCTAGTAAACACTACGAATAAAACATGTAAAGAAAACGTCGAATAATGCGTATACAAAATCGGATGCAAATCGTATATTGGAGAACCTGGATGCGATTTGGGGTCCACCTAAGTAAACACCGGTAAGATACGGAAACTCAAGAGGGAAAGAAATTCAACCGATCAGAGAAGAAGCAGTCGAAGTCTCATATCAATAAGTCGGCAATCACAGACCATGCCACACAGAAAAATCATGTGATTGACTGGGATAACGCCAATGTACTGGATAGAGAGATCTATCTGTTCAAGCGGCAGATAAAGGAAGCCATCTGGATACGCCACAGTGGGCCAGTTCTAAATTGAGATGAGGGGGCTCATAGACTCTTTCACATCTATGACCAAGATATAACAACCAATTGTACATAAGCTTACAGGGGTGCCTTATCGACATCGATTTGTGGACAACTCGTACATATTTTACACCTTTGTGTACATACGCCTCACTGGTCATTTGAAAATATGATGAAAGTGACAGAGTACATACCGTTCTTGTCATCGAAACGTCCTATATAAACACTTTTTGGTTATGCTACATGAATCTTTTTACAATCTTTACTTACAAACCTGAAGAAAATGTTTAGAAATACCCTTTACTTGACTGAACAAGCCCCCAATCGTTACCCCTCTACCAGACTGAACCAATCTCCTATCGTAACCCCTCTACCGGACTGAACCAAACTCGTATAGTAACCCCTCTACCTGACTGAACCAACTTCCTATCGTAACCCCTCTAACGGATTGACCAAATTCCCCATCTTAACCCCTCTACCGGACTAACCCAATCTCCTATCATACCCTTCTTCCGGACTAAACAAATCCCCCATCGCAACCCCTCTACCGGACTGACCGAATCTCCTACCGTTACCACTCTACCGGACTGAATCAATCACCTACGGTAACCCCTCTACCTGACTGAACCAACCTCCTACCGTACCCCTCTACCGGACTAAACAAATCTAGTGTACCCCTCTACCGAACGCAGTCAATCTCCTACCGTTTCACTTTTACCGGACTGAACCAATCATCTATCGTAGCCCCTCTACCGAACTGAGCCAATCTCCTACCGTTACCCTTCTACCGGACTGAACAAATCACCTATCGTAACCCCTCTACCGGACTGAACCAATCACCTATCGTAACCCCTCTACCAGACTGAACCAATCACCTATCGTTACCCCTCTACCAGACTGAACCAATCACCTATCGTTACCCCTCTACCGGACTGAACCAATCACCTATCGAAACCCCTCTACCAGACTGAACCAATCACCTATCGTAACCCCTCTACCGGACTGAACCAATCACCTATCGTAACCCCTCTACCAGACTGAACCAATCACC
>JAUMHH010221344.1:0-12153 GCA_032359455.1 Chlamys rubida
CATTTTGTAAATAATGTATTATTCATGTACTATCATTGTATCATGCTCTCCAATTTGGAGGAAATAAAGATGATATAGTTTTGTAACTGTATTATCTTTACTGTAGTTTCGCTCAACTTCTATTTATAATAAATACGTTTGGTCTACTAGTATATGATGCTTTTGGATGCTAGTTATCTTCATAATAATACTGTTTTCATACAAATACTTTTAAATATACAATTACAAAGGAAACTGTTTTAATTAAACAAAATTGACACGTCGATATTTTCTCTTTTTGTTTTGTGTCTGATGACCACTTGAAGTATACTTATGATGTTGATACAGTTATACTGAACATGCCATTGAAAACTGTGACTGTGGTTCATTGTATATGTCAACAGTGGGGGAAATTGTATGAGGGTATGTTGTATGAGGGTATGTTGTATGAGGGTATGTTGTATGAGGGTATGTTGTATGAGGGTATGTTGGCGAACCAATGACTCTTTTCCTTAGTACCTCCTTCTCATTGAATCTTGAATAGTGTAAGTGATTTAAAAAAAACATTTCAAGTAAATCATGTCTTATCCACGCTTTCGTCCCTTCCTGCGGGCACGTAACCAAACAATGAAATATCTACTTGACAAAATGTCGAAGGTATTTGAATGTTAAATTTACAGTAGTTAAAATATCACGTATTTATTTTTTGCTAATTTGAATCTTGAGTAAAAAATTAAAGTATAAGTGCAGTAAACAAATCTTGATTTTACATGTCATCATCCTAACATCACGCTCAATATGTTCCTTATTTATTGTACAAACATTGTTTTCCTTGGAAATGTTCACATGTCACATCTGCCTTTACTGACTTGGATACGAACACTTTTACTGAACCAATCTGTACACCCTCTCACAACATTCCGTTTTCTGATATCGGTCACCAGATAAACCATCAATCAGCATTATTTTATTTTGTGTCGCAAACACTCATCAAAAGATGTCGTAGACTTTTACTTTCAGTCGATATAATCAGGATATAGCCAGAACCAGTGACGACCCATCGTTGTTACTAGAACACCTCTAGATATCTGACGAGGAGACATTTGACGGACATAGTCTAGACTTTCTGAGACATGTAGCGGGTTTATCACTCATCGTCTTTTTGTTAACACCATTACCGTGTTTTGGATGACCATCTTGACTTCGTTGTTTAAAGGCAATAACTAAACATACTTTTATTTTTCAAAACGAGTAATTCTATTGGCATACGTTTTACACAATTTTTTTATTAATAGTTTCATCGTCATTTTGAACTTATAAAGAAAACATAATGCAGACTAGAGTTTCAGCTTCTTATAATATGACCATGATTTTGATTTGTCACGGAGATGTATCAAAACATGTGGAACTTGTTTGTTCTGCTGTTGAAATAGATACTAACCTTATCCATAAGGAAAGTAAACAGTCCGACCAAGCTATAGAGAGGTTGTATATGAATCTATTTTACAACAGTTATAAAACCAGTTTTTCCAACTGATAGTTATAACTCTTTTTGGCTCGGATTGAAGCGAAAATGGCCTTAATGAGGAAGGAAACCGGAGTACTGGAAAAAAAACACGTGGTCGGCAAGGTAACCCAATACCTTTACACGTCTGATCGTGGAACTGAACTCAGGCCATCTTGGTGAAAGGCGCGTGCGCTGTCCACTGCGCCACCCAACCACACATATAAAGAGATTACCATGTTTACCTTTGTCTCATTGTTAAAGACGGCTGTACACTTTCTTTTGTACCATACGTAAGGGTACTACCTGATTGGCTTCCAACATTATTTTACTAGCTTATATCTGCCTAGTTTAAAACATAAAATCAAACATCCAAGGGAGAAAATTTAGCAAAGTCAAAATTGCCTTATAATCAACCAAAGATCGAGAGCCGTAGGCAAGTCTGGGGATCTAAGCCAGGAAAGTTAATTGGGAGTAATCCATTTTACTTTGACCAATTCTTAAAAACATGAGATTGGCTCGCCAGACATACGCAAATACACAAAGGAGTAGATTTTTCTCATTTTGTTTTGGTCTGTGCAGCAGCTCTGTAATGACATACAGACAGACAAAACTTAAAGTCGTCTGAAGTACGGATGTGAAAGGAATGTCTGGCAGACACCAGACAGAGATGGCGATTAACCTTGGCTTTGGGCTTGACAAATCAGAGAAAACAGCAGCATGCAGCAGATTGATCAATTTAGATATGGGAACAATTTGTAGCTTTTGACAGAAATTTTGATTAAGAAATAATTTCATTTTAAAACCTCAGTAAATAAAGAAACTAAATTGTCGATTATATAATAATACAAAAGGCTGACAAAACACTAAAGAAGTCTGCTCACGGCCGCTCTTGGTGTTATATGCTCGTCTGTTCAGCAATCCGACAAGATGTATTGTTGAACCACGTGACGGAAGTCTACATGGCAGATATACAAACAAATGAAAGTGTTAATCACAGTTTTAACGGTCATTGGGCAATGGCAATGAAATACATCGATTTTCTTTATGAGTTTTGAAACAATGGCATTGATACATGCTTCCATACTTGCGAAGCGGAAAGGACGCGACATGTAGAAACATCGTCATGCAATTCTGCAATGTACAGTGTTTAAGTCTCGGTACGCTTGTTCCTGAGCAGACGACCAGTTTACCTAAAACGCCGGTAAACACGTACTTTGGTACATTTACATGTTACTGCATGGCTACACTCTCACGACATATCACGATTGCGCATCCCATCATGTAGAGCCGCGCGTGTCTTATCACATGGCAATATGCAAGCTACAGGTCAGTATGCTTAATTTTGATAGATGAACACTTAGCGTTGTGGAGTCCTAAACATGGTCTAAACATTTTAGTGCTAAAAGAGTATGTTTTATGTAGCCGAGGCTTTCAATGAATGCATTGGGAAACATAACACTAAATACATTGCGATGAAACAAACAAAATAGGCTGCATTGCGTGGACAATGCCATACTGTACTTACTTGAGTGTAAGAACTCGCAATCGTTGGACCACATATTCGTAAAAGAAATAAACAGACATCCAATATATTGCGAGATCAGGCTCCATCAACGCTGAGATGTAGACTAGAGAGCGGAGGGTGAAGGTCTGACCAACGCATGTAAAACATTGGTGTCAGTAGCGGTCACAGCTAAACAGTTCTGGCCTGACAATTACACCGGATTAATGAATGATATATCTGTGACGTAGCGATTTTTGTAGCCTTCTTGGGACGCCATCTCGACAGCAAACCAGCCACCGTATCGATCAAGCATTTAAACGGTCACTTGTATTCAAAGCTGAGAAATATGTTTGATTCCTTTGAGAGAATATATTGCTGTTAGTAGATGAGACAGCGTGTTCCTCAAACTGCTGTTCACGACCGATTGTATTAAGTTTAGTCCCTGTCACACATTAAAGTGAATGAAAGGCTGAATTTACAAGTCATCTGAACGGTTTCAAGCATTACGTAGACTGTAGAAAAACGATTAGTATCGAATTATTATTCAGCCTTCGAGCGGTAAGTTCCATTGCTAATCTATTTGAGTAGAACGCTCTCTTTCTGATATAACATCCACTGTAGGCCGGATAGTACCGTGTCGTTACTATAGATTCTTTCTAGTTGTCTCAGCAGGAATGTGTGAAGTGGGGATCCCTTTCATATCACTACCATTATCAAATTGTATCGTTCAGACAACAATAACGTTGACATTTCTTGTTGTGTCATAGTATACATCTTCTTTTTTAAATTCTGACTCCATTTCCTTCCCTTCAGAAAACTTAACCTTAATCCATCCTCCGGTGGGAATGAAATTGTCAGGATTAGCATGACTCGCACTCACAACAGTCTTAAATCAAGGTTTCTTCTCGGCCACTTAAGCATTCGATAGTACTTATAATGACAATCAACAGGCACTGCGTTTATATTCTACTAGTAAGGTAACTTGATGTATGCTCCAATACATTTGCTTATATTGATAATGCTAACGAATGTGGAATACTAGCCGAACATAGGTAGGCATATAAGTACAATGGGATTTCCCAAACAACATTAACGAGAAAAAAGAAACTGTACGTACATAAACTTTAGTATACAAAGTTATCATAAATTTTCAACATAAAACTTCACACAAATAACATATTTTCATTTTATCGGGTACAGTAAGGTTTTGGTTGGTGTGAACCTGCTCAGGATCTCTGTTGAAGTTTTGGCCACGGTCAGTAACGATATATTGTACACCGAGTTCATTACGTGTCAAACACTATTATAAAATATGAAAACAGCATATGGAATAAGCACACATTTATCTACAGTGGCGGATCCAGTGGCGGTTTCCATGTGGAGAAAAATTGAGGAAAATGATGAAAAATACATGATTTTTAAAGAAAATGCTCAGGGTGGGGGGATTTCTTGACGCCCCAAAAACCCCTCTGGATCCGCCACTGATCTACAATCTATTAACTGAATTTAAACATCATTTTAAAAGATGACAGGGAAGAGATGTGTAGATATGATAAACTTAATATAATACTCTCTCTATACATAAAGCGTGTGTATGCTGCTTGGGCGCACACCTACAATGTACACTATCGTGTAGATCGGGTTGAATAGCTACAATGACAAATACCTGGCTGTTCCTGCCCTCTCATCCAGAAACAGCATGATTAACAAAAACTCATCCGTTTTGTGAATATAAGATATTTACTATGTAAAATAAACAAGGTATACAAAACCATTGTAAATCGGTACATCAATTTATATATATACATATACATAAATTGTGTCTTGATAAAGGAGCGGATCGCTCCGAAAATTTGACAACCTAAACCTGTCCACACTGTTGGAATTACTTCTTTGCCCCATATACATATACATGTATATACATTGTATGTATATATTTTTCTTACTACTGCCGACTTTTATACATATCTTAACTATAAAGTACGGTTTATATATCAGCAGGGATGCTACCTGTAGTTTTAATAGGTAATTTTGTGGATATTTACAATGTACATTATGCATCCCATTAACAAATGGATGTTTGGTTTCCTCGGGATAGCTGAGTGACTACACAACCACATGCAATACCACACATTGTGGTAGATGATACTATTATTACAAGCATGCTTGGGTAGCTGCATCATTGTTCTCTCATTCTTTCAACTAAGTTATAATATTGTAGTAATTTGTTCGCCATGTAATATGTGAAATAAATGGACGGCAGTTGTGGTTTTTCAGGGATATTTTTATTGTTATATCCGCTAACTCGTTTGGTCGCAGGTGCAATGAAGTAGCCCGAATTTCCTCTGGCCCTTACACAAGACTTAGACATTTTGACAGACATCTATATGTCAAAATGTCTAAGTTTAGTGTTGGGGCCAGAGGAGACTCGGGCTACCCCTGTAGATAATCGATTGGATGCTATTTTTGATATTTCTGAGCGGGTGCGAGAGACGAAAAGGTATGATTTTGAATGAGATATGCGAGAACCCCGGTATTCTTAATCTGTATAGTTTTCTTTGTTTCTCTCAGTGGCTATTTTAAAATCCGTCGCATGACTAGTGCAAAACCATTGGCTGTCAAATTTGGTTGTATACTTAACAAGAAAAGGCAGCAAAGCTGCTGGACACCAAATCCTTTTTTTTATGAAAATGAGTAGCTGACAGTTCAACAACCTCGAGGGAACGGATCATGCATACTTGAATTAATTTAATTATATTTATTCTATAAATGGTTAATGGCATTCATTTTGCATTTAGCGCTATTGTCACTCAATATTTATCACACAGCACGCAAATGTACGTTTAAATGTCAACGATTAGGTAATGACGTCATTTTCTGGGAAAGGGATGCAGCGATTGTTACAATTATTTCTATTGAAAATGCATCTCTGGATAAAATATCAACCGTCTTCTGGGCTAAAGCGTCAATCGTAGACCCCCCCCCCCCCCCCTTGAATTATAGTTATTATTTCTCCTGTTACGATGACACATTTTGCCACAACGCTGTTTTTCGGGTGGTTATCACAAATATTCGTTTGATACAAGTGAAAGGAATCATTCGTATTGAACGGGAAAACCATGAAATTTTCTAGTTCTTACTTTTTTCACGTCACGCCACGCAAATATTGCTATATCAGAAAAGCGCTGGAATGTGTAGCGTATTTGTTGACGCCAAGTTCTTATGACGTCACGCTTGACAACTTTACAGAGCGCCATTTTGTTTCTTTTTTACTGCAATTTTGCCGTTTGCTGCTATTATCTGTTAAGATTTCCAGACAAAAATGATATTAACAGTGTAGTTATATAAACACAATAATGTATGCTGCATAGGTGGAACACATAACCACTTAGTCTGCCGTCGCTTCATCATAAATTTGAAACTGAAAAATTACGCAGAGAATAGAACGTACCGTTCGATTGGACCATACTAAGAGTGACGTCTTCACATGCGTCTTCACATATGAAGATAAAATATTTCGAATATCTGCACACTGACTGCATGCTTCGGTTTTTTTACAAAAACAAAAACAAAGGAAACCACGACACAGTTTAAATATGTCATCGATTTTAGACCGGCGACACTTGCAGTCTGCATTAAGATTTTCCCCCATGATATAAATCAGTGCAACTGCCTCATTAGCGAAACGAGAATGTAGAGATGATGGTATTCCATCCTAACAATGCACACGATACACTGTATATAATATGTAGCACAGTGTATGTAAAGGCAATGCTTACATTATACACTTTTGGCAGTTTGGCATATCTGGCTGTAATAGGTAATCATTCATAATTAGGTATTTGGGTTCTGTTTGACATAATGTAAGCACTAATTATATTGCCCCGTAGCAAATACACTTGTTCCAGGAAGACACGATATATGACAGACGATTGGTGAGATATGAGGAACAATAGTATACCATACTTAGGCGGGAAGAAGTCATGGAATTAATAGATAATTTACAGCATAATAGATACGTTGATTGAGTTTTACATCAGAATGATTGGATGTGAATATGGATTCAGTACACACACACAGCCATTACAAGTCCAGCGCTATGTAGCAACATCACGAAGCAGTATAACACACTATGTGGCGAGTCTCTCCAGTATCTTAAAAATACCAATATCCGTTTCCATGGAAACATCTATACTGGAAAGCACACAGGGACTATATAACTGAAGTGTTCTCAGATTGGAAATTTCACAAAGTGCCCGCGTGTGTTTGGATATATGTGCACATAAATATTTTGTATATTTCTATGTGCAACGATACGATTTGTTATCATCGTTAATGTTTTTTAAAGAAACATGATGCAAGAAAGCACGTGGTTTTGTTGGTGTCATGTTTATCTTACTGGAAAACTAGTCACGAACTTAATGGCCATGCTTCTATTGCTATCCTAACACGTCTTTACGAGCACACGTGTATCGCGCGCACGCTCCGGGTCATAGGCTCATCGACTCCGAACCATCAATTATTTATTCTCGTGTTGTGGGCAAGTAGCAAACGTAGACGCGGTCAGCTGTGTTATACATGTACATGCTGTATTAACTTTCAATCGTTCCTACTACTTTGACCCTTCACCGAATGTCTCTACTGCCAAAGATGTATCGTTCAAAAGTCCACACTCCTTTGACCCATATAAATGTATCATTCTAACATCCTCATCACACAAATCCTATAGTAGATGTCTCCCAAAAGCATTCATACTCGACAGATCCGTCGCGAAATGTCTCTTTAAACCACCTCACTACCTAGAACCTTCACCAAATGTTTCATTCAAATACTCCCACTTCATAGAACTAATGCCAGCCAAATGTCTCAAGCAAACATTTCATTTCCTAAAACCGTCATCAAACGTATCATCCAAACACACACATTGCCTAGAACCATTGCCAAGCATGACCACTACATAGAATCTTTGCAAAATATCTCATTCAAACATTACCATATCTAAGAGCCGCGTCCTATATAATAACATAGTCATCCCCATAAGATACCTATCCGGGTGAATATATTATGCATAAAATACACACCCCCCCCCCCCTAAAATATTCATCCCCTCAATCTTATCAAACCTTTTAACTTAAATACAAAATGTATAGCATTATAACACCATGCTACCTGTAGCAGAGACGTATATATACGTCTCTGCATGTAGTACATGCATATGATTCCTTTATGTCTGTCCAGGTAATACACACTAGGGTGTCACCTGTGTGGGACTGGGGCCCTGGGGGCTAATCAATACAGGTGAGAGCTAGCTAGGTGGCAGGTGAGCAGCACACATGTGTGGCTTTTGGGGTGTTCCCTGAACGCATACATCTTTAGGACAATAGGTAGAAACATCAAAGGGTGGGTAATTATAGTTTGTATCAAGTTTTCAACTTTTTATTCAAACTTTAGGCCTTTGGCTCATCAGTATACAATTCATATTATCAGAGACGTATATTACATACTATACGTCTCTGGGTTACAGTACGCACACAAAACAGAGCTTGGGGATATCACACGATAGATGCAGTATATCATACGCCTCTTGATTATATGTATACTATTTTGTTTTTTAAGTCAAGGACAGGGGGGTTTCAAGTGTGCTGGTAACACCCCCCTTGGATCCGCCTCTGTATACTGTAGTCATAAAATACATACATGTATCTTCCATCATATAAATCTGTCCACCCCCATATAATACCTATTTACTCCAACAAATACCTATCTACCCCTATACTGTACCTATGTTTACTCAAGTCATAAACTATGTTTTCATCCCATAAGACCTGTTTACCCTCTACCATAGCTTGATTCAATTAACATGTGCTCAACTTAATTGAGATACGTACACCATGCACCACCTAAACGGATTTAAATTTAAAATTACTCCTAAAATATAAACGTTTATAAGTATTCTCTGTAACACAATACTATACAAAATTTAACAGGTTTAAGCAGATTTCTGTAATATATGAATGGACGTAATGATAAATTGAAAAATTCAATTTTAACTGTAACCATAACATGTAATTTACTGGTTTTCATTAAATGTTTGGATTGCAATGTTAAACTAATTCATAAAATAGAAATAATTGAAAAAGAAATTAGTTTCATGATATGTAAATGTCAAGTTTGATTTAAACCTGATGAACACTTTATATCTGTCAACGAGTTATCAGTATAGCACTTATAGACAGCTCTTGACCACACCTGTGTGCTGTCACCAGGCAACAGTAGCCCCCAGGGCCCTGCAGTCCCAACAAAGGTGACACCCTAGTGTGTATTACCTGGACAGACAAATAGTATTCATACATTACAGGGAACATGATGTAATAATGTTGTAAACTTTGTATTTATGGAAGAGGTATTGATAAAATTTAGGGCTGGGGGATGAATATTTTATGGGGGGGGGGGGGAGTATTTTATGCATAAAATATTCATCCGGATGAGTATTGTATGGGGACTGAAAAATGTATATGACACCGTCACTAAATGTCTCATTCAAACATTCCCACTACCTAGAACCTTAGCCAAATGTCTCGTTCAAACATTCGCACAACTTAGATCTTTGCCAAATATCTCATTCAAACATTTGAACTACCTAAATCCTTTGCCAAATGTTGCAGTCAAACATTCTCACTACCTAAATAATTTGCCAAATGTCTCATTCAAAACACGTCCACGTTCTAGAACCTTTTTTCAAAATATCTCATTCAAACATTCCGACTACCTTGAACCTTTGTAAAATGTCTTAATCAATCATTCCCATTACCTGAGACCAGTACTTCTAGAATATTTGCGAAATGTCTCATTCAAACACTCCCACTAACATAAACCATTACTGCAACGATGTTTGCCAAATATCTCTTACAAACAGTCCGACTACCTAGAACCTTTGCCAAACGTCTCGTCCTCGCATTTCCACTTCCCAAAACCTTTGCGAGATGTCAAATACAAACATCCTCATTGTCTGGAGCATTCACCCACCTTCTCATTGGAACATTCCCACTGCGTAGAACATTCAGCATTTTATTCAATTGAAATGTTTCAGTGAAGCACTCAAGCTTTTCAGAATCTTTATAAAAATATCATTCAAATATCAAAATTACCTAGAAGCTCAACAAATTGTTTCAATCAGACTTGTAAGTCTATGCCCCATGTATAGTTTTATGGAGATATAGTAAGCTTACATTGTGTCTATGTAAAGTTATATGTCAATATAGCATGTGTGTATTTTAGATACATGTACATGTTAACTTACATGTGTATAATGAGGCCTATTTGTACCCATGAGTAGTTAGATGTAAACACAGTATGTGTGCATACTTACACATGTGATGATTATATGTCTATATATAGCACATGCACGTTGTACGCATGTATGCATTGTTTTATATATCAATATATCAGCATAGTTACATTGTACATATATGTACAATGTATGTTTAAGTTTTATGTCGTTTTAGCATCAATATAGCATATCTTCATTATACATACATGTATGTTAAAACTAAATAACAATTTAGCAACAATATTGCAAATTTACATTGTACATACAGGCATGCTTGTTTAAGATATACATTTTGTTTCTCAATTTAGCATGTGTAATTTGTACAGACATGTTAAGTCAAACACTGTATATCGACATGTGTATAATTTACATGCCTGACAAGCATTAACCATGTATTAAGAACATTTTAAAAATAGAACATTAATTTAGGACTCGTTATTACGAAAGATAAACAAATTAAATGTATACATATGTTACATGTACCGTCATATCGACAGCAGCAACATTTTTTTAAATTGTTCATGAAAAGCGACCATCCATCCGCGTCAGCTCAGGCATTTCACGGATAAGCGGCATACACATTACATTGGCTTCTGCTCTCAAATGCTTTCAAACACCACCCATGTACACCCTTGGGTAACATCCACAAAATTGACTGTAGTAATACTTCAGTAACAAGCGGACCAATCTAAGCCGTAATGAGATTACGAGATTAAGGTATAATCGGATCAGCATCAATGTAATTAGTCGCTGATTCATTCGTGTAACTTTGTACTACAGTATACACATACCACCATAAGTGTTTCCAAAATCGCAGTTCAGCAATTGTATAGGGTTTAATACTGCATGCTATTATACACAGGTACAGGAGATAATGACAAAAACAAGACACCCTGTCTTGAAAATCTAAACCGGGATACTACATGTACAAAAGAAAGGAGAGCTGTCGGTGTGTTGTCATTCTTAAACACTCACATAGAACTACAATCATATCAGTGTTCTAATAACGCTAATACCACAAACACAATTTTACGAAGTTTTGTCGTCGAAACGCTTTTTTTTTTATAAACTATTGTATTTATATTGACTGTGAATTTGGTTGTCCATGTTTGTACCGTCTCAGGTTTAACAGTGTTGCAAGCAATGCGTCAACACAAATATTTTCTGTATTATATAAGAAGCAGTGGAGCATGTTACCACACGACGGTAAACATTTGTTAAAGTATGTGGCGGACAACATACGTACTTTTGAGACGATGGACACCTCTACAATGTAACATTCGACAGGAGACACCTGCACAATATAACATTCGACAGGAGATACCTGTACACTAGAACATTCGACAGGAGATACCTGTACAATATAACGTTCGGCATGAGACACCTGTACACTAGAACATTCGACGAGCGACACCTGTACAATATAACGTTCGACAGAAGACACCTGTACAATGTAACATTCGGCAGGAGACACCTGTACACTATAACATTCGACGAGCGACACCTGTCCAATGTAACATTCGGCAGGAGACACCTGTACAATATAACATTCGACAGGAGCTACCTGTACAATGTAACATTCGGCAGGAGATACCTGTACAATGTAACATTCGGCAGGAGATACCTGTACAATGTAACATTTGACAGGAGATACCTGTACAATGGTAACATTCGGCAGGAGACACCTGTACACTAGAACATTCGACGAGCGACACCTGCACAATATAACATTCGACGAGCGACACCTGTACAATATAACATTCGACGAGCGACACCTGTACAATATAACATTCGACGAGTGACACCTGTACAATATTACGTTCGACAGAAGAC
>JAUMHH010221377.1:0-12152 GCA_032359455.1 Chlamys rubida
GTCCAGTAGAGTAGTTTGTAGATTTATGTGGAGTCCAGTAGAGTATTCTGTGGATTTATGTGGAGTCCAGTAGAGTATTCTGTGGATTTGGATTTCTAGGTTAATCTAATTCATTTAAAGAAACCTTACTTCGGTATACTAATTAAATTTATCGATTGTGGTGATTGTGTTGTTATTTTAAAACGAAACTTCTCTAGAGAAGCAGTATTTTGTAGATTATATATGCAAATTCGTTCGTTTTAAACCCATCCACTCTACCTTCTTGGAAGAATCGACATTCATCAAAACAAATATGATACCGTTTTCCTGGTCTTGTTCACTATTGACTTCAGTTGTAATCCATCCAACACAAATTGATGCATTGCTAATCCATTCACAGACAGATCTTGCTGTACAGAAAAATGATTTATTTACTGGGATAACTCGAAAGTGTTATACAGAAGGAGCAATCTTTTCAAACGGCAGAGAAAGAAGAAAGGAAGCCATCTGGATACGCAGAATAGAGATACAATTTCTAAATTGTATAATAGGCTTCGTTATACGCTACATATATTACATTTTACAGTGTTCATAAGCTTATAGCGTTATAATTATAGTTTGCCAACTCGAATATAATCATTTTACACTTTTATGTACATACTCTTCACTTGTCATTTGTCTGATGATGCTGTGGAGAACATACTGTGCGAGTCATCGAAACGTCACACATAAACACTTAACTGGTTGTGCTACACGAAACTTTCTAAAATGCATACTCAGCAACCCCACGAATGTAAATAAATGTTTAGAAAGTAATACGTGCATTTATGTTTAAAAATTAAAATAATGATGTTCCCCAATTGGGGTAACAGTCTTATTTTTACAAATGTGATTTTCCTTTCCCAAGAATGTCCACATAAAAACTATGGTCAAAGATATAGTGAAAACTAATATGCAACACCCTTTGTTCGATCATGTGACGGAGTTCACTGAGTACTTTTGATATTAAGCCACTGTGAAACAGAATACACCTTAAAGCAGTTAAGTGTAACTATTTACATTTTCAAATATTTCTGTCTTTTACAGAGGACAATAACGACAATTAAAAATATGTACAGAATTCCACCAAGATTCAAGAATCTACAGTAAGGGCTTATCAACTTATAGTATTGTCAATATATATTTGAAGGTCCATTACGAACAAGCACCATTGTAAATGAGCAAGAATATTGTTTCATTTCAGTGCTCTTATTGACCCGTGATGAGCCCCAATTTAGAATCCCGGTATACTGAGATGACAGAAATAATGTACTCTTCTAGACAATGTTAACTGAAGCATAACACTGCTTTCATATGCGGTTCATAGGCAATATAAATACCCTCTGCATTACAAAAAAAATGACATGAATTGCATTTGAAAACAGCTAAGTGTTTATATTTACATTTTCAAATTTTCATTTCTTTTAAAAAAGACAACAAGGACATTAAAAAAGACGAAAAAAATGAATTCCACTAAGTTTAACTAGAATGTTTCACTACAGGATCAGCCCAAATCACGTGCCCTTTCCTGAGATTCAAGTTTTCTAATAAAGTCCGTCATCATCATCATCATCATCATCATCATCATCATCATCATCATCATATGCACACTCACACTCAAATGGTGGTACAATTTGTAGAATTTAATAACAAGTAGGCTATTGGTCCATACACACAATTATTCGGCCCTGTCAAGGACTATAAGTGGTTCTAAACAGTGAAACGAAAACTGAAAACTATCTTATGTGGATGATGTAATAATATTTAAGCATCATAGATTAGTGGTCGATCCCATGTTTTCCAATGGTTTTCAAATTTTTGCTTTGTTTTGAAATCATTAGCAATATGCAGTAAGTTTGTAATTTGATAGTGTTCATCAGAGCATTTCTATTTAGTGAATTATGCAAGCATCTCATTTTGTTCATGTACTGTTTTATAATAACAACTATCTCATTGTCTACACAATTACTGGGAAGGACGTTCTGATGAAGGAGGTCAAAGATGAAAGCTTTTTTATTAACTGAGAAAGGGGGGATACTCTGTATTGGAACCACTGGAGTTTTGTGTAATTTTTACTTGGAATGGCGTTTTGTAGTATTTATTCCAGGTTACATTGCCAATGACATTAAACACACTGTTACTTTTTGTGGTGCCAGATGGAATCACATACTTTTTACTCTTTTTTTGTCTCTAAGAATAATATGTTAATATATTGGTACGTAAGGGCAGATTACAAAATCAGATTCATAAAAATTAGCATGAAGATATAAAATCGTTAACTGCTGAAAGAAGACCATGATAAATTGTTTGGTAGAAAGTTAGTATTTACTTGATGTTTTTCTATAAATTCTTGTAATGTGTAAAATTTACTTCTGTTGGAGTTTTTAATTAAGTCACTTATAATAGTTATGTTATTTCTTTACCAATTCTTATAAAAAAAAAGTACTCTTCCTCCTATCTTAATTTTGCTGTTATGTCAAATTGGGACTTTGAAGAAGTTGTCCTGAAACATTTCATCATTATGCTTTAATTTTAATTTATACCATGATTTAAGGACATCATTCCAAAATTTAGTTTTTCACTTGCTTATACAACGCATATTTAATACCACAAGTTGCAATCTGTATCAATATATGATTTTATTATAGCTTGCCATTTCTCAGTACCTTGATAGAGTCTTCTAATCCAAGTAAGTTATAAGGAATTTATAAATCCAGCAAGGTTAACCATCTTTAAGCCACCATTAGCATAGTTTTAGATAATTACCTCCCATTTTCTTTTATCTGGTTTCCCATTCCATAAATAATTATACAATACTGAGTTGAGCTTTTTAAGAAATTCATCATCTGGATTAGGTAGTGAAATAAACAAGTGATTAAACTGAGATATAAGTAATGACTTGATAATGTTAGTTCTTCCAATAGGAGTTAATGCTCATCAATTCCACGTTTTTATTAGTGATTTTAGTTTGATTAGTTTTTTGTCATTCAGCTTTGGGATTTCATGCATATTCAGACTGAATTCGATTCCAAACAACATAAATCTTTCTTTATCCCACTGTAGATTAAGAGCAGGTAGAAAGCGGCCCCCACTATATATTTTTACTACCAATCCATTTCACCAACATTTAATTTTAGACCCGAGACTTTAGCAAATTCATTGAGCTCCATCATTGCTTCTTTCAGTGATATCTCTGACCCATCAATCACTAGAGATGTATCATCAGCATACTGAGATAGCAGAATAGTGATATGTTCAACATTAATACCTGTTATATTTTCATTATTTCGTAAATTAGTTGCCCAAATTTCAACACAAAGAATAAACAGATGTGGTGCTACCGGGTCAGACTGTTGACAACCTTTTTGATATCCAAAAATGAAGATAGGTTCCCCCCTTGATTAATGGTTGAAAAAATGGTTGGAAGCATCGTAATTTGTTGATATTGAAGAACCGTTTTAAATGTTGAAACTGACAAGGAATTAAGAGTGGACATGATATTGCTGGTCTACCTCCTTACGAATGCTGGAAAGATATAAAGTTTTCTCTTATCGTGTATCCTAAGTGGAGCGACACTGATAGAGACAAAGCATTTTTAATAAAGCGGGAAACGCACGTACTAGATAATGACCTAGTGCGAGCTTGCTTCTGGGACTCGAACAAATACATCATTTACTATATGCGTTTACTTAACATTTTAGCTAATAACTTTAACATTTGAAGTTCAATCCCAGTAACTGTCTGTAATGATAGATACATACCTTACAATGGCTACAGAATGACTTTTTGGCAGTAAGGGTATCACAACATCCAGAAGTTGACAATCGGAAGTTTAAAATGCAAAACCGTAAAACAAAATGGCCTCAGACTTTGGACCCTGTGCAAATCCACCTATAGATATCGAAATACTGGTATTTTAAACGAAATATCGGTATATTAAAAGAATACATTTTTTCAAAAAAGTTAAAGTTAAAAAATAATAAAAAAAATCTGTCATCAGTTCCTCATTAAAATAACTCAGATGCTCAGTTGGTAAGTAGGCCATACTTAATTTGTATAAAGTAAGGAGACACCTTTAATTTACAATTAAGATTTTAACATTCACCGACCCTCTTGCCAATGACCTTATCAACAGGAATCATATAACAAGCGAGTGCCTAGCTTAACGAGGCGGATCTCAAGTTGATCTCACTCGGCGCTGCTGATTGTAACGTTAAACATTGCTTTGTCATGATCCTTTATATTAATAGAGATATGAGAGGAACAAAACAAAGTCTCAAGTAAGTATCATGCATACTTAAAATAACGTCATACTTATCAATCAATTAACTAAATATCTTATACATCTTATACATACCTAAATATTACGTGAGAACTCCGGTATCTTACTACACAGTCGGCTAATATATCTCCAAAATATCAAGTACACTCACTGAGTGACGGGGTAACAACAAGTTGTGCATACTCTATATTTAGATAACCACATAACTACACATTGTAATACAGGAAGTGACTTACAACACGTCATTTAAATCCCTGTTTATACATACTTAAGGTGCATCAGTACAATCATATATATGAGAATAAAACAACGAGGTCATATTCAAATATACACCCCTCCATTGTTGTTATTATACATAATTAATGATGTGTAGCGACCGACACAGAACTTACGGAAATGAATACTATCATATTACTTAAATAATATATAATGACTACTAAATAATAAGTTGCTAATTGTACATAAAATCTACAGAATAAAGAAAACGTACATGACATGCATCGTAGTCAAAGTCAAATACATATACATGTATTTGCTGTAATAAAAATTTTGTAATATTTATCTGGGTTTGTATTTTGCCACAATTTGCTTTGGAAAAAAAATATCTTAAACCATGAACGATACAATACTGTGGTTTGACAAATTGTTGATGTTCTCATGAAAACTGCCAGTACATCACTTGAATTAAAATTTGACCCAAATCAAACGTGAGACCGCATCGATAATTGTTTGAATGTTTCTACAGCAGCTATTTAATCAACAGGTAAACAATCTGAAGTCATCATATTTTTTTATGAACCAATTATAAAATCAGTCACTCAATAAATATATATGAGCTAATTTTATATTTGATTTTCTGACAGTTATATAGAGGGACTCGTCACTAATTACAGATTGTTTATGTATTTAACCTTAGTCTAACTCTGCACACTGAAGTGCACTAGCTCTCCCTTCTGAAATGGCAGTGTTGGTCTGCTAAAAGCTTTGGTGAGTGGATTGAGAACACGAGCCAATCATAACGGGGGAATTGGGGTTAGAATCGAAGCATTTCCGTGGTTCTACGCCGAAATTCTACACCCTCCGGTCGATTTTTCCTGTCCACGTTTACCAGCTACAATCGAAGATACAAATTAAACAAAATTCAAAAGACTAAGCCGAGAAGCTGGCGAATTAGGACATTTCTTTATACTCCATACACCTGATTGTTGGATGCTATCTAAATGTTGCTAATCATCGATTCATTTAAGTGATATACCGTTGTTTTTCCTTAGTGAGCCCTATATATTGTACATATCTCACACTCAGAAACATTATTGTGATCACAATGTAGCGAAAGGTACAAAAGGTAAAAACAAGGTACTTTAAAAAAAGGTCCAAGTCGATATAAAGTCCCCTGATGCCGGTAAGGGACGTAACATATACATGTACGTGAACGACTATAAACCTATTAGTCAGTTGTGTAGTGTATGCTACATATCATTTGATAGCAGAAAGTATAACACATCTGAGTACCGTGGATAGTATTTTGGTGGGTCGTCCTCATAATTTCAAGTCTAGCACATTATCTATTTATTTACTTATTTCGTTTTTATTTATAAGGCCGACGTACAAGTTGATAAGAAATAATTAACAGTTCACAATAAATTACCAAGTACAATATCACAGATCAAACGTAAAGGACTAGGGTCGTTTAGAGCCATTTCTGGCCACATCTGGGATTTAGAATAAGTTGTAATATTCGTTATCTGGAATAAATGAAGTACGCAAATCATTCAACACGTGGTTTAGGAAATATGGCATTACAAAGAGAGACGTAAATTAAACCCAAAAGTTTTAAAGGAAATTAACAAAACATTCTTCAATGTTTGAAAGCCTCCGCATGCACCAAACAAATAAATATTACAAGCGTAAACATTGTCATACCAGTGGTCATTCGTAGAAAGGATTTTTTGTTTGTCACGTGCGGAGGCTTTAATTTCTGCATGCTAACAGTCCACAAATACCATATTTTGTCTATTTCTGCGAAGCAACGCAATTTTATTGCTATAGACGGGCATCTTCGCATGCACATTGAAATAAACCTGCACCAATAAATATAGCCCGTATTAACCAAAATGATGTTTAAAACAGAAATTGGTAAATAAATTCAAGTAGAATTTTTTAAAAAGGCCAAAAATTACCCATAACGCCCCAAGTCCTTTACAAAAAATACATACATGATACATAAAATACAAACAGACCTTGTGTAATGAATAAGAAACTAATTTGCTTCATTTCTGTTGTGAACGGTTTTTAGTGACCGGCTAAAAAGACTATCTGGCTGAGCATGAAGGAAACTAAAGTTGTTCTGACACCTAACTAACACAACGATTTTTCTAACTTCAATACGACTCTTAACCGGATAAAAACCACCGTACAACTGCACATAAGAGACCTGTTTAGAACCATACAATCGATTTGTTCAATATGATATGGACAGTCGAATAAACTGTTTACACACTTAAAAAGGAACAAATAATCTAAATACATTGTACGTTTTAAAAGAGGTGGTAAATTGAAACCATTGCAGATTAAGATAAAACAAGTCAATCATTGCCTTAAAGCACAGACATATATCTGCTTTCATAGTACATTTTATATACTTTTGTCAATATATTTGTGCATTAAGTCATCCGTCCAGCGATCGTCCAGTTTTGGCCGTGAGTGTTATGTTATTTTCACCAAGGAGCTTGCCGCTTTGGGTGCTAGGTTTCTTTGAAATTTCCTAACAGGTCTTTCACCATGCTTTTAAGAGCTGGGTAGCATTTCAAAAAAACAGTTAAAAGGGTCCTTTAGTATCAGACTGAAGCTGTCCAATACTAATATGTTGCTATATACGCCTAACAGTTCACAATACGCCATTGAATCGTCTTCAAATGATTATGATCCTTACAAATGCAGTAAAACTAGCGTATTGTGTCCAACTCCAGAGATGACGGGCTTTGAGGGGTAAATACTGCCTATACTACAAAATAGCGCTTCCAGTGATGCTGTATAAACCGGGGAACCGGTCACTAGTTTAGCAACGTCGAGTGTGGTCAGCAGTTGGATGGATGACCGTCCGCACGTAACATTTTGTATAACGTTGACAAAAACTGTGTAATTTCTCTTTAATTATTCAGAAGATGAATGTCTTTCTACAGCATGTCAATTGTATTGTATTTGCAAATTTAAAATTAAATGATCAACAAACACTATCAGGTTGTGAAAAGTGTAAAGGGGTCCTAACAAGTTATTTGCTGCCATGCTGAAAATTACGGATATGGACATATGATTGAGTAATAATGAGTAAGCTAACGTCAATACCAAAGTAAAACAAGCCGAGTGATTATTTTGATATATACACTCACTGCTCAATTCACATACAATGACCAGTAGCCGACATGTGAGTACACCAGCACCGAGTGTACAAAGGGACGTATCTCTCCCTATTCTACCCACTTTACACTCCGCGAACCCCGTCACGTCAGTTACCAGTGTTAAAGGGACGTAGCTCTCCCTATTCTAGCCACTTTACACTCCGCGAACCCCGTCACGTCAGTTACCAGTGTACAAAGGGACGTAGCTCTCCCTATTCTAGCCACTTTACACTCCGCGAACCCCGTCACGTCAGTTACCAGGTTACACCTTATAATCAACGTTTGTGAGTGAATTCTGGTGAAAATGTCGGAAAGAAAACATCAACGAAGGTTGCTTGTGGTCTGAGTTGATTCTTTTTCCAACATTTTCAAATCCAAAGTTATATATTTCACCTTGTTGTACAGACATACGTTGTCTATTATCTATTCTACTAAATAAAAATGTAATGAAAGATTTTCTTGCACATACGCCTTTGATAAGCAAAGTGACATAGATAATATAATTATTAAAATAAGGCTGTTCTTTTGCATTTGTGCATTTGACCTGAATATATTTGGAAAGTGTACAATCTCAAATCACCTTGGCGGTTAGTTTAGCGGAACATTCTCACCGTGACTTTGCCAGGTTTTAAGTAGATTTGTTTTCTTTGTCCACTAGCAAATCTTCAAAAACAGCCGTATCAAATGCGGATACCCCCATTCCACAAATGAAACCAGACCTTTGAGTCGCTTGTTTACCGATTCATTTGCCGGAGGATTTTGGAAGAGCGTTGGTCTGTTAAAAATAATACACGCACGTGCATGGTCCAATAGACTATGCTTATTAACCAATGAAAAGTGTCGTTACAACACAAACCCGGTAGAATAATGTGAAACCAGTAAAGTATAATGGTGAATCGTTTCGCATATAATAGAGAACATGGCTGAGGATAGGGTACCGCCCAACACTGCCCATATAATAATAATAATAGTAATATACAACACTTGATATAGCGCTCTATCTAGCTAACATAAGCAACTCTGAAGCGCTTTACATACAATTATATACAACTAATACAATTAGCATAAACATTAATCAATACATTTTTATGAGAAATTCGCAGGAGCTGCCTTATCAGGCGCTAAATACTAGATAGATGCCACCTGGCTAATATCTCCCTATGTGTGTATACCTGCGGCATCATTTATAGTGCCATCTCACTTGAATGCTACAGCACAGATACCGCAACATCCACCCCATCCCAGACCATTTTATACCTGGGTTGTTGGAGTTGTGTGAGCAGGAGAAAAACACTTTCTCTGAATATCCAAGCGTACGACGACTTCGACGATCGAACCCCGGACGCTTGCGTGGAAGGCCGGAGTGATAACCACTCGACCAATCCGCCCATATCCAAAAGTATACATCGTACGTGTGTCCAGTGCTAACGCATTCTTAGCAATCTTACGACTAGATTTCTTTATCTTGGTTCAGAAATGTATAAACTGATATTCTGTGCTCTATACCTTTTAAAGTAAACTAAACCTGACCAAGGAAGTGTACATATCTGGAGAAAGGACATCTGCTTTTCTGCTGTCCTTACAAATTGTCCACAAACACTTTGCACTAAATTTTCAACTGTCTGACAAGATAATATTCATAAGCAAGCTTTAGAAAAATATGAATACACCAATGCTGATCAAAGCTTAATTCATTTTAAAATTTAGAGAAGTGCTCTTCCAAAAACCTTCCCCACAAATGTAAAATATTGGCTGCGGGACTGGTTTCATTTGTAAATGAGGGTACCGGTATTTTATTTTGTATGTAGTTGGAAATGAGTAAGCGGACACATATAAGAGTATCTATTTAATCTCCAGATCTACTTATAACATGTCAAGCTCTAGAACGGTCCGCTAAAGTGACTTAAAACAATGTTGGAAAATATGAAAAACTGCTGATTTCATGTGGTGACGAGCGATGTCGATAGATTTGTGGATTCGATTGATTGAAATAATCTTCTCGGATATAAAGGATGACGTTCGAATTAATTCATCATCGTCCGTCGATCAAATGGAAAATACAAAAATCCTTTTTCACAAGTCTTCCAGGTCTAAAAGACAAATTAGGACAGCTGCACACAGAGTAAATAAACAACCCCAAAAACACGTTCAACTTGTTTTGAAAGGGAGACGTATAGGCATCACGTGACAAATGTAAGCACGAGCAAAAGAACAGCTTAATTTGAATAATTAGATTATCTGGGTCATCTTGCTTCCTTAAGCGTATGGACACTGAGGTAGACATTAAGAAAAGTTTCATTACATTTTACTCGATAGAGTAGATGAAATGAACAGATTTTTGTATATCGTGGTGGAATATACTCACATCTATGTCCAAGTATTAAACGTTGCTGAATAAAGTCCTTTCTATGCATATATAATAACTTACTTCTGTAAAAACATAAATTTCCATGGGACATTAAATTTCGTTTATTTCTTGGATAACAAAAATCCACAAAATTAAATCCCCACAAAAAAATAAATTTTGTATGATATCGACATGGGAAAATCAGAAATCAGCAAAATGTAATGTCCTTGAAACAGGCTAGTATATGAAAACCACGACCTTTTAACCGAACGGAAAGTATTCTTCAGTATACATATGCTTACAGAGTAGCCGAATCGAAATCGATTTGCGTGGACAACTCGTACATAACTACACCTTTGTGTTCATACGCTTCACTGGTCGTCATATCGTACTTGTCATCAAAACGTCACATACAAACACTAATTGGTTGTGCGACTTACTTATTTTCACTATCAATACCTACCAACCTGAAGAAAAATCTTAAGAAACAATTATGAAAAAGCTTTTAAGAGAATAACTGCTTGAAGGATGGGGAAATTTTGGAAAAAGTAATTAACGAAGGCCGCATGCGGTCTGCATTGTTTATTTTCCCGACATTTTCGATTCCCGAGTTATATAATTTACCCCTATACGTTGATTATATCTATTCTACCAAATCAAATGTAACAAAAGTGTCTCAGATGATTATCGTTGTATCCATAAGCCTTTGATAATTAATAAAGGATGTTCTTTTGTGCTCGCTAACATTTGTCACGTGCTGTCTATGTGTCCTCATTTCACAAGCTGCAACTTTTTTCCATTGACCATTTCTGACTCTTTGGACAGTTGTCCTGTTTTGTCTAATTAACCTAGATCTATTTGGGAAATATTTTGTTTTAATTTCAGTCGCCTTTCGGTCGACAGAATAAACATTGACGTCATGCTTTATGCCAGATGTTTATTTCAATCAATCAAATCCTACAATCTATCGACATCGCTCGTCATTACATGAAATCAGCACTTCACAGATTTACAAAAACTATTTCAAATCTCCTTCGCGGTCAGTTCAGTTCAGCGGAACATTCTGACCATGTGCTTGACTGGTTACAAGTAGATCTAGAGGTAACAGAAATATTTTGATGTCCGCTAGCATGTCGTCAAATAAAGAAACAAATTAATGCGGGTACCCTCATTCGACAAATGAAACCAGTCAAGCGACTCGCGGTTTTACCTGTACAATTTCGGAGTAGATTTTGGAAGAGCTTTGGTCGGTTGGAAAATAATACACACGGTCTATCGTCATATAACCAACAGCTATTAACCAATGAAAAGAGTCGTTACATCACAAACATATTAGAAAAAAAAGCATAAGGTAGATTTTTCTCTCCAACATCTTATAGATAAAGCTAATACACTAAATGATTACTTTACCTCAATAGCAACATCCTCTCCTAATCTTGAACCACTGCCACCTACTATAAATAACTATCCTTTACAATTACAATGTAGAAAGTATTGATATATCTGAACAAGATGTAATGAAAGTAGGCGAAACGAAACGCGATGAATGATTGAAAATGGAATGAAACGACCTTAGAAGATAAACTATTCTAATCGATATTTCCGTTGTAATCTATAGGGATTAGCTACGATAAATCAGCAGTAGATAATAATGTAAAGTAAACAAATACACATTTGCATATTTGTTTACCGATTATACGTATTTATTCCATATCTATGGTGTCTAGCCCATATCAGAGACGAATTAATTAATTGTCTGTGAATTGTTTCGCCGAGTGATCTCGGTAGGCTGTTTATTGTTGAAATAATGATGGACGTACCTCCACTTGCCGATTTCACAATGCATCCAATACATATTAGGGTTGTGCATATTATTATATCAATGTTCTTTAATGAATTTCGGTACATGGCCAAGATTCTCGTTTATTATTCATAGTGTACGGACGATGACCGGGCCCCGGGATCATGAAACGGACTTTTTTTTTTACTAAAGTCTAAAAACAGACTAAGCTTGGGGATCATAAAAAAAACTTAAGTCTAAATTTCTGTCTTAAATCCTAAGACTGCTACAGGGCAGACTTAAGTCTGAATTTGATCTTAAATATGG
>JAUMHH010221388.1:0-12152 GCA_032359455.1 Chlamys rubida
CCCCTAAAACATGTCAAATTACTCTGAACACCTTAGTTTAGGTCCAAATATAGCTGTAACAAATTATCAGGTCCCTGTGGTCGAGAGTAGCGGGGGCATTCCGACGCCCCCTTACCCTCCTGTCGAGTTCGTCCACAGATGTTCGATTGGGGACAAATCTGGATTGTACGGCGGCCAAGTGGTGTGACAAGATGTGTTGACGAAATTGTCATCCTCATTCTGCACGTGTTTTTTGCATTTTAACACTTTCGCTATGTGACACGGTATACATTACACGGTTGAGTTACTTTAGACACCGGTTTGAGTGCACACACAGTGACCAAGATACTCGTCTGACCGGTTTTCATAATTTTAGGCCAGGCAGTTAAATAATTGTTGCATATTTTGTTACCCTGCGTTTCTTTGTTCTTTCAGTATATATATCACGTAACCCTAAACATTTCAGGTCTACTTTTCCTGATCTATGTTTCCTGGAATTGCTCAGACGTGAACGGGTATAAAAGCTTTATCATCACGTACACTCGATAACTATAAACAATATTAAACATTTTGGTAGATACATAGCCATATCACTCAATGTAAATACTAGCCGGCTTATAAAACACCTGCATTACCTAAATGTGAAATTGTTCTCCCTTTTTATCAGTGTCCCCCTTCTTTTGTGTGTGTGTTTTTTTATGACCTCTGCTGCATCTTTGGATAACACCCTTCAATAAGCTTATAAATTAAACAAAAATCTTGAAATACTTTAAATCATATCTCCTTAAAGTTTTCTATTTATCAATTAATTAATTTTTGTTTGTTTGTTTGTTTGTTTCATTTCTCGGATAACTTCTAATATTTTTATATATTTAGCCTTGTATGGAAATAAGTAAAGGAAAGGGATGTTCTAATATCCAAATGTTGAAATGCCGTTCAAATAAATGGCAAGCATTGAATTCTCTCTTTTTATTTATTAATTCTTTTAGTTATTTCAATCTCCGCGTAAACTTTTCTAGGTTATACTTTGTTCTAGTGTCACCCATTTTGTGTTTGAATTTCGGATTTTTTTAAACTTTTTCACCCCTTAATGTCTGATCATGAGATCTTATTTCGACCGCCATGCCGACCGAAAAAAAAATGTGCATGATATTATTTCATTTTACTGTCAAGCGGATGGAAGGGAAGTCGTTTTTCTGTAGGTGTGATATTTATTGCTGCCAAGTGAAGCACTGTTCACTGTGAGCAAAGAGAGAAGTGAAGAAGCCATTGTTTCGGAAGTTGCAGCAGAAAATAAAATAAAAAACAACAACAAGACAATACCGTAGTGTCACCAAAGCCGTAAATCTAACTCAAAATATATCAAACTAGGACAAAATATAAACAAAAGGTTGTTTACATGGAGACCATTGAAAACGTACGTGGTACAAGGAAAATAAGGCCAGGGCCCGTATTCATGAAACCTTTCTCATGCTCAAGCATGGATTTCGTGCTCAAACCAACTTCCTTGTAACTCGCTTAATTCATGTCAAGTGATCAAAAAGTCAAATGTAAACATTGAAAACAGTAGTTTGCTTCAAGTCTCTTCAAAACGTTTCCAAATCATTGACGAAATAAAATTTGTTTATAAATTTAAACCCAGAACAAGAAATTGGGCTTGAGCATGAGACCGATTTCATGAATACGGGCCAGGTGTCCAGGAAGGGTAATGCTGTTCTGCTGTACTGATGTCATCCACACTATAAAATCTAGGTCAAAACTATGCCGTTCTCAGAGAGAGGACCGGGATAGTGACAATGAAACAATAAGCAACGCTACCCTTGGTAATGAGCATTATAGAAATATCGACCTTTATATCACACAAGGAGTTAGAATAGAGATCATGTTGGCAACCGTAAAATTTGCCAATAGTTTTTCATCATTCCGTATCTCTCGAGACCTTGTGTTGTAATGTTGTCTCTCTGTCTCTCAGCAATCGGAATATATCACAGAAATCATGATGTTAGGAGCAAGCTATTGAGTACCGAATTAACTGCGACAAGTAAACACAGTAGGTTGGGGAAGCAGGGATGTTAATATCAAGAAAGGGAAAGTTAACGATTGGTAAATCTAAATCGCCTCGCTCATCGTACAGCTAAGTAGTAAGCCTTTCCTATTAGTCAAGTTGTAAGTAAATATTCGAGGAAAGTGGCTGATGTAGAAGAGTATAGTGTCCTTGAATTCAAATGTATGATGGTAGTGCTAAATAAATGTCTTGGCATTTAAAGACAGCGTATCGTTGATATGTCTTAAAATGAACCCGGAGTACCCGGAGAAAACCCACGTGGTCGGGCAGGTTACCCCATACCTTACCTTTTCCAGTCCGATCGGGGAATCGAACCCCGGCCGCTTTGGTGAAAGGCAAGTGCGCTATCCACTGCGCAACCCGACCACCCAAGGTAGGGTAATCTAGTTCTCTTTTGCAAACAGGAAATGTAAAATATGTTTTCAGACAAGGATCAAGTAGTTAGATCCGTTGTCTGCCGACACAACCACATACTTCTGCAAATCATTGAGTGTGGTTCGGACAACGGGGTCAAGAAATAAGCCATTCCATGCTCTGCTGAGCGGAGCGAAGCAACGTTTTTGTCTATGGATGGGGCACTGTATTCCATGCCGAATATAACGAGACAAAGAATCGATTTCTGAATTCGAGTAACTATCTCAAGGCAACCGCCGACCGGACCGATGCATTTTTCATTTTTTTTTATGAATGAAGCATGTGTGCCGATATTTTTTGTGTGGTGTTCGCGTCATCGCTACTTCGCAGTGTGGCGCGAGACTAAAATGTTTTACTGAGGCTGTGATATAAATACGTCTATCTCATGTTAAAATAGTTTTGGTAGCAGGAGTAATGGATGAAGGGGAGGGTAGTGGACCTCCTGTCCCCCACGTCGGCTGCCCACGCCTACTAGTTTCATATAAAATACTGTCATACGGTGGAGACCTATGAAACTACGTCGATGATAACGTCTACAGTCGTAATGCTTTAAATGCAAATGTACTTGGGAGTAGGGCTACATGAACCTCTGTATGAATATATCAATATGGCCAGACAGCCGCACTCATTGCAGTTTATTGGGGATTGCGGGTTAAAAGTATTTGTTATGATTTGTTGTATCGATTGAGCGTGCTATCACGCAATGGTACTGGCCAACAGACACGTCACACCAGGGGTACACTCGTTCTTATTTGGTCACCATTATTCCCCTATCAATCTCGTCTTCCGCCGCAACGGTCACCGTGCCATCAAGTGGCGTGATTGGTGTTAGGTGTATGCAGTGCCACCTGGTGAGGGGTGACTGTTCGCCAATCCACTTGGACACAAAGCAAAGCATACAGAAACAACTGTGGTCAATTGGTCAGGAACTGTCCCATTGGCAAAACGTGTCTTTTATTAGCAACATCCAAAGTCAATGAAGCGTATCACATGCAATATGCAATACAACGATTTATGCATCCTCACATTAAACAATAATGTGATAACATTAATACTGCAATCTCATTCTGATCGTATTAGCTTAACATAAATCCACTTGTCCATAATTCATTAATAATCTTCAGTCTTGGTATGTTTTACATATAATAAAATGATATCCATCTTCTGGGAAAAGGGTTAAAGTCATATCGTACGTTAATAGAAACAAATTAACATCAGTGATATTATGGCCTGCTGCACGGTCATTAACAAAAATGGAAAACAACACCGATGATAAATTATTAAATATCTTATTAAGTGAAACACAAGATTTTAATGCTTTGTAAAGCGATTTTGATCATGACAGGTAACATCTTAGCCAATCTTAGTCAACTTGCCCCTTAATCTTGATCTACCTTAAAAGTCAAACGGTTTGCGAAATTCTTCGTCGACAATGTTCTTGCTTTTGTAACACCCAATGCAAACATTGCACCTAACATGCACACTCAAAATCGAACATTGGTCAAAAAGTTATTTTGTTTGCATACGAAAACAAATATGTTTCGTTGGTATAAAAGTAAGAATTGAAATAGCTCATTAAGCTGGTACTAGGAGATTGATTGAAGTGAAATTACATGCATCTTACATCTTCCTTGTTAACATGAATGATGATAGCTGATGACCAGCAAGTAAGCAAGCAGCTTCTAGAATATTATTTAAAAATGTAAGCCAGGTTGCGAGGAGAGTCAGCCAGCAGGCGTGTTAAGCAAATGACTTCGCTGTATTCTACCCCGACTAATTGGGACTTGTTTTATGACTTCTACTGTTTTGATATGCACACGACATTTTTCACGAAATATGACATGTCTTTAAAATGAACAGGCAGCTATATAATACATGTAAATCATACTGAAAAGTAAATGTTATAGATGTATACAAATAGTTTGGAAGTACAATCAGTTCAACTTTGTTGTTCACTTTACTTATTTCACTCCACCATTCATCAACATTCTTGATGATCGAAATTTCTCATACCATGTTCGTACGAAGAACGAAAAATCATTCATTTAAACAATGACTTAGATCAGAATTTACAGGAATAGGGAAATACAATAATATTTAGCGCACACTCGGAACAATATCAAAGTATGTTAAATGCGACAACGTTTTATTGTATTTAATATTTAAAGTATATCAGTTACTCGCCGCTATTTAAAAATATCATATATATATTTCGTATACCACACCTTACAACTTGCAACACGAAAGCAAACGCAAACACCTTGACAAGTACCAGGCGGATGTATAAAGGTGAGTTTTTTAATGATAATATCATTGCAAACGGCCCAAAATGTGTGAACTGATGCAATCATTTACTTTATGTTATTACGGGGGTCATAAACGATATTTTATTGACGAATTTTATGGTTTGGTTAAGTTACACATCGTAAACTGTCGTGTATTGCGTTGAACATTTCTCAACGGTATGGTGATATAATGTGAAAACAACTGTACCAAGTCCAAGAATATTAAAAAGGAAATACTATTCATCGTGAAACGCATTTTCACAACCAACGAGCTCTATGGTTTGAACGATGTTGCTCTTCGTGCTCGCGTAGTGTTAAGATGACCGTTGGCAGTCAACCAGGTTTTTTTTACACAACCCTCTCAGTAGCGTCTTCTTGGCCGTGGTCGCCATTAGTTATAGTAGTACTGTCGATATCCAGTAACGGTTCCTCCTCGTACTTCTTGTTATCGTTGATTTCAGTCTTCTCCCTCGTCCTCCGTTTCTTTGTTTCTGTTTGGACCCTGTCGTCCTTCAAAATCAAAAATCCTCTCTCCGTCATCACAAAGATGGTGATGGGTAACATCATAAACCCTCGACCGATATCCAAGCTTTTCCGGTAATTTTGTTCAGTTCCAACTCGCGAAATTCTGCTTGCTCTGTACACAGGTGGATCTGAATGGTACTATTAGGAAGGATTCCTAAGCCGAAATGGAAATGATTGAACATTGTAGCACGGACTTAGATAGCATAATCTAATTCTGTGATTGTAGTAATGATAACACACTCTACTATAATATTTTAAAGTTCGCGATTGGAATCCACGCCATTACATCATTGTTCCACGACTCACCAGAACTTATAAAAGTGAATCATTTGAACGAGTTACATATGATTTATATTCTGCAATTTTGACAACTAGTCTACTGATGAAATATATATTTTAACTTTTGCAATTAATGATTTCCGTTTGTATGATGGATAATTAATTAAGCTTGTAACAGTTTGTAATTGTCGACGGATAATTTAAATATTTTGTGATAAACACAGATAAACGTGATATACATGACCGCTAGAACCGTTAACAGAATTATTGCGCAACAATACGAAAAATTTAACAAATTAGGTCGTCCACGAGACAACTGTCGCGATTGCCCTCCATGTTCTCGTTACCTGCTGAACAATATACGCCCGTCCATGACAGGCCCTATGTCGGGCTGGGAGCCAACACTGATTCGTCCGGACCATAACTTCTTTGCTATTTCGCCTACGACAACCGAACTTCGTATCACTTGGGATATACAAAGTTATGGTCCTTTGTCAACACGATTTTAACTACGGGCAAAGGGAGGCAATCTCTATACAAAAGTTAGAAGTCTAATAAAACTACATTTTCTTTGATTCAACTTTCCTGCGTGTTAATATTTCTACACATTCTGCTACCAGTATTCACCAGCAGAAGGGTTCTAAGTATATCGTTTTGTTTTACAATGATTCTAAATAGATACTAACATACATGGCATGTTACTGGCGTATAACGCTCTGCCCCCTGTGATATTCTTATTTTTGTATATAATTTAGTGCCATATACCTATGACAGAATATTAATGCAGGTGTTCGTTGAAGTTTGAGATACCGATTGCTTGTCTGTATGAGACATAATATATGCGTTATAAAACACTAGGCACATGCATGATTTAATGTCAAATAAATCGTATGCTTGAAGTTGAAATTGGATGTTTATTCTTTAGAGTTTAGTAAGAAAATAAGCACACATCTGGCTAATATCAATAATTATGTGTAAAAAGACACAATTATGCTATTTAAATTCTTTCATTCGCGTGTATTTGAATAAAATGCGGCATCTCATGCATATCAAATTATCACGTGATCAATTTACAGGTACGAGTAGTTCATCTTCACTATATTCCCAAAATTAGAACAAAACTTTGAGAATTTAACTGTTTGAATTTATTAAACGGAGTGGCTATTGACACTCGGGCTAGATAAGCAAACAATGGCTACGTAGTTATAACATTCAGTAAAGTCTATTTAATATATAATAAATCTACCAACTCACATTTTTTCGGACGCTTTATTAACCAACATATATTGGTCACAATAATGTAAATACGCTACATCATTAATACCAAGTGTCATATTATTAGAACAAGGCTAAAGTAGAGCATGTAGTAGCTCATTATCATAACATGCAGAAATGCATAAACACTTAAATTTTGATAAATCGCATGAATCTAATAATGGGTCATGTTGCACAGGTTACACAGGTGTAAATCAACTCGGGTAATATGGACTTAATATGATACTGGCTATAATTGAACGTCATTTTCTCCCCCTCAAGACGTCTAATTTCGTCACAAACATATGGAAACAGAGAAACAACGTTTACCTAACAAAGTGAAATGTTGGGAGACACAGGTACAACCGGTAAAACACAAGTAAACTAATCAGCTGAGTATGGTCCTTGTAACAATACTTGTCCCTCTATTCCGTCTTTTCGTATTGCAGAGTTATCTGCTCTTGTGAGCAAGTATTGATTGCTACGTCATCTGTTTGTGAGAGTAACGTCATAATTTTGTGAGAAAACGACGTAATTTTCTCACACAAACTAATGACGTAACAATCAATACCTGCTCACAAGAGCAGATAACTCTGCAATACGAAAAGAAGGAATACCTATGTGACGGAAGTTTACTGGAGCAAACCTGTATACGAAAACCGATGTTAACGGGCATGTGATCTGTATACATATAGCTTTCTGTGATAATCTTTATATTGCGGTTGTAGACAGCTGGTCTTTACACACAGGTTGCTTATATATTATATAGAAAACATCGTTGAAGCAAGCCACGGGAAAGACAATAAAGAATATCACTCCATAGGATCAAGACGATCACCATACAGGTTCAAATGTCCCAGTCATACCTCAAGGTAGGGTAGTAGTATTTGATTCCTAATTCTGAGTTGTTGGACTGCAAAAATGAGCAGTACACTACTACCGTGGATAACCGTTCCAGAATATTACAGAAGTTGGACTCGAGGTACACAGGTTGGTAGATTTCTACTTCGTCCTTCTTGTAGGTGAGAACAATCATCGCATCTATCCGTTCTTGTACTTCCCAGATTTCAGTAGATATTTCGATCAGGATTGGGGCGAGCTTAGTAGCCACTGTCTTCAATATTCTCAAAGGGACGGAGTCGGAGCCCGTCTCGTTGTGGTACAGTCCCTTTTAGCAGTTTTAGCAATTACCTGATGAACACGGTGATGTTTTACATGTTCCTGTACGGATCAGGCCTTTTATCCAGGAACATACTACCTACTAAAACTGCTCATTAAAGATACTTTCACTCTTCGGGAAGCCATATCTGTTCTTCAGCGTAAGAACTCCAGATGTCTGTTGGCCAACATTTCTATGGGCTTCTGTGATTTTTCTTGCAAATATCCAACATTGTATTGCGAGCTGCTCCCTGCCCCACACTGGACTTGCCTTTGGTGTCGTATGTATATATTCTTGTCCCCCTTAGTACCCGTTACTGGTGATGTTGTGCCTCATTATCTTTCTACAAACACATGACAGAGATACACAGCGGTTATTTGATGGCTCCCACTCCTTTCCTCCGTTGGTTTTTCGCTAGTCATGATGGATCGTGTCCGCCCCACATGATGTCCGGACAATAACGGTTAATAGGCCCATGTCAGACATAAACTCGACAAGTTCTATGAGCTTGCTGCCTTGTGTATGTTCAGCGATTGAAGGGTATATTCGGTTCTTGGGTGTTGATATCTTCCATGATGGGACATTTCATCGTGTATATGGTAATCCACCTTGTATAAGACTGACTGGAACTGATGATCGCTCGTGTTCGACTTCATTTCCCCGTTAGTGCGGAGCTACCAAAGATGCCCTTCTTCAATTATGAAATAAAGGAACAGAATCTTTGCATTCCAGTGCTAGCATATATTGGTCCTGCATTGGTGATATGATGGGTTCGGTGTGATTTCAATATGCCCTTATTTGCCCTTTTCGGCCTTTTTTTTGTCTCTCTGGCGTTGCTTTTTTTGCGTATGTAGATTACAGATGGCATTACGTTTGTTCGCTTTCGTTTCATCTTTTGGTGTTGCATGTTAACGTGTTTCTCCAAACCACTCTTTATTTTCCCCATGCATGTTTTCAATAGATCTTTCGGCTGCCAATCCTTGTTTTGTCTTGTTTGGTTTTCTATTGTCTCTGTTTGGGACAGAAGATTGTTGAAGACACCTGACGAAAACCGGAAATTGACATTTTTCTGTATTACGAAATGTAAAATAAAAAATCTCTTGTGTATTTCTCTATATCATATCCAAACATGAAGCTTGTGACTAAATGCATTATGGAGAAATAGCTGTTTCAAGATTAACCAATCAGAGCTCGTGACGGCCATCTTGGATTTTTAATCACTTTGATAATTAACAAAACCAGAGACGTATATATTACGTAATATATACGTCTCTGTCAAAACTTCGAAAGGGTGGGTAGAGAAATAGTTTTACTTCGTTTGGTGTAAATGTGCTCAGAAAAACTTCAAGAGAAAATGGTTTGAACATATAGTGTCGGCTCTTCAGAAATATTAAAAGAAATATTCAAAATGGCGTATGACGTTAACAATTAACTACAGAAGAAATGAAAAAAATAAATGCATTGTAATAGAATCCCCAATCGATATCTAACAGAAATTTTCAAAAATATTGAAAAAAAGTTGGAAAATTGGTAACAGCGAGGATTTTAATTAATATATGTATACTGACCTTCTCTCAAATAACATGTACTTAGGAATAATAAGTCACAAAGATTACTTACAATGATATAACAGCACGAATGTGGTATGATCAACATTTTTTGGGTTATGGCCGTTTTAAGATATTTTTTAGCTATAGCAAATGAGGTGGGTTTTGGAGTTATCTCTCTTAGTAAGTTTCCTGTCATTGGAGGTCGGATTTGAGAACTTGAAAAATGGCGGGGAAGCGACGGAACAGTCACGATGAAAAAGTGCTGTCCTCGCTCCCAACGAAACTATGTAGTCGTCTTATGGATTTTCAAAAAGAAGGGGTCTGTTTTGCAGTTAAGAAGAATGGAAGGTTATTGTTACCACAAGATATGATCTTGAAGAAATTGGTTGACGAGTTACAGTGCTCCTCTTTACCCCACTTCCAGATTTTGATTCAACAAGCCCCCTAAAAGATGCTAATTTTGTTTTATATGGTCAATGTTCATCAATTATTTTAATATGACATGAAAGGATATACTTTGTACATTCTATTAATATACGATGTTTGTGGTAACCGTGTTCTCAGAAATCATGTGGGTCGTTTTTTCGCCGATGCTGTAATAATGTCAGCGATATCCAGCGATTTGAACAAAATCCCAGGCCTACTCGTCAAATTCCAGTCCATGTAAACGTTAACGTTTTAATAAGGTGTTTCGTGTGATATTTACCTAAGTCTAAGGACACGCTACTGCTTATTAAATCAGGAATTGTACCATAGGCTTTCGTGGACATTATTGTTTTGAGAAACCCTCCAGCCAGCTCACCTAATCAACGTTGGTAATGTACTCCCGAAAGGGCATAGAAAACAGTGCCAAGTAAAGCGTTTCATAGATATAACCTGATTAATACTAACGTCTTCAACTGTATCTATGATCGGTAACTGTTCCCGTTAAAAAAAATCCCAATATTTGAAAGCCAACTTTCTATCTAACCTGGTCAAGGGCAACATCTTGGGAGTAAAATATTAAAATTTCAACATAGCATGTTGGCATTTTTCTTGAGATAATCGTCTGCCAATGTCAAATATAAACTCCCGGTCAGGGGTAGAGGTAAATACAGGACTTTTCACACAGCACCCTGCACCAAACAAATTCACAATATAAAATTTTTACATTTTCAACTTAAGCTGAAATACTGTCGAAGGGATGTCATTGATGCTTCATTGGAATGTTACTGACATCTCCCTGACAAAGTGTTGTTATTTTTCGGGTCGATCAGAAATCCAATATGGCCGCAACAGCCGCCATTTTGAAAAAAAAATATTTCAAACTTAAAATCAAGTTCTGATAGGGCGATTTAACTGAAACTCAGTCTAGGAATGATCAACTTAAGGTCCTGACAAACTTAACTTAACTATTTTTTATTCAAATTGGTAGGGATGATTGACATCATTATCTCCGCTTCATATTTCTCTTCAACAACAAAAATATATACTGTAGGACTCAGGTGACCGTTAAGGCCCATGTGCCTCTTGTTTTAAATAAAAGCTTCTCCTTAATCTAATATTGTTTATTAGTTTTAAAGTCTTAGCGCCGGAGGAGGGGGAGGGTATTGGAGGGGAACTCTTTCTCCCATAGCTTGACAAAAATCTACTAGGCCCTCGAGGCAATCTCCCGTGTTCTGGGAACTCCTTTTAGTTTGATTATTTTAAACAATTAAACACGACTTTTAATATAAATAATATTATATTTTGTACTTCACTAAGTAGATTTCTAGTCTTGTTTTTGATTTACGTAAACCTCCGAGATGTGCCAATGTGTATAGACATAACATAACATTATTTCATCAGACTAAAATTTTCAAGACTTTTTCTTATTTTTTCACCTTTTTTATGATTGATACGGACAGTTCAAATTGATCATTAAAAAATAATGTGTAGAAACTGTAATACCATACTTATGCTACGCTACTGGCTAGGTATTCCACTTTTTCGGCAAATGTGACAAACTGACCGTTTAAGGTCATTTCATTTCTCCAGCGTCATTTTACTCGTATAGTGCAGATGTAATGCTAAGCATGCTTGGTTAATATTATACTTCTACACTGAAAATACAACTTGGTTTAGCCATACGAACGTCCCTCTCTAAAGATAACCGTAATTAGCATATGCATTTGGACGTAAGTATCTAGATCTCAAGATGGCGACCGACTCATGATTCTGATGTTTACAAGGCTCGTTTTAGAACAGCACTTCAGACTTTATCTTTTGCGCTGCATCTGTCTCTACGATATCACAAATGTGCCAAGCATTTACATTATACATTTTAAATGGAAACGCATTTTCTGAATTTCTATTTACTACGAGTGACCTCCCTTTGAACGTACACAGCTATTTCAGATCACGTCATAGTGTGCTCAAGTACTACAAAATATATTATGTTTGAATGGATGGTATTAATCACATGATAGGATAATAAAACATCATGTCGTCCTCTCTCGCTCGAGGTTCCCCGATTACATTTCCCTTATTCGAAGCATCGCAATAGACACCACAACCTAGTTTCGGTGATAGAAGCAGACGACAACAATCACCCTGTCCTACCCCTCATGTGGGGTTTCTGTTGTGTGGCGCCAGGGGTTTCTGTTTTGAAGCGAGGAATGCGG
>JAUMHH010221399.1:0-12151 GCA_032359455.1 Chlamys rubida
ATCTCATTTGGAGAATATTTTGCCATGATTGCTTAGATATCCAGGTGAGCGATACAGGCCCTCTGGGCCTCTTGTTCTTTAGACACAATAACACTTCAGTATCTTTTACGTTGTATTATCGTAAGACGAGAGTTTACTTACGTTTTTTTATGGCGTTAAAAATATATAATTATGAAGTGATCCTTATTCAGTTGACATAAATGCTGCAAAAATTTGTTTTGGACAAAGTACATGTTGCTATCTGTAATACTGTGATTTCTCTGCGGGTAGTTACTCAGCAGTAATTCTCGTCTACTTCCATGAACAATACCTTCAGATGTTCCGCTGCTTCCCGATGTACCCAGTTATCTGATGGTGTCGAGGTTTCTGCTACCACCAAGCTGTCACTGTTCACGGACTGTCAGGCCAACTGCGAGCTCATATTGCTCTACAAATGGGTGTTGTCCCGACCTCAGTATCAGTGGGGCTGGGAGCCGATCCCGTATAGCGAGCTGAAACAGTACATCAACGGTAAACACTTATATACAGTTTAATAGAGTAAATTTATAGCAATACTTTATCACAAAAGTTATTCAAATAGTCTATATATGTTTCTTTGCATATTATATCTGCGTGGTTGCATTATTATGAAGCGTTTTGGTTTGAAATATTACATAAATCATGTCTTTCACAAATCGTTTTTGACATTTGTCATGGTACATAATTCACTTTTTTCTTTGGCCATTTTTGGTAAATAATGACTCGAGTGTCGTCACTGAAATGTGTTTTTAACATTTTGATGTTTCTTATTCTTTAAGCGTTTATATTGATATTTTAAGAAAATGTTCGCTGAAAATATAATGAAATATTTATTAGATATAAAAATGGTGCCATGTGACAACAGCATCATACAAGAAAGTTTGTTCATGTATGGATATTCATTTTGGAAACTTCATACATTATAAAAAGATTGACAGTTGTTTGGAAAATCAGACTGAACATGGGAAGATTAATGACCTCTTTTAGTGACTTTGCGATTCATAGTGGTACAAACTGACCGTATTGTATCTATTATACTATTTGTTTTATCGAAGAAACCACAAAATAAGCTCTAACGAAATCATACAATTCTATTTTGGTATTTTTTCAAGTTCTATGTGCCGCTTTTTAATCCGCTTTATAACGCTGAATGATGTGTTACAAGTTCGTATTCTAATAAGCCCTATTATATGCGAATGGGGTCGGGTTGTTCATTACTTGATGATTACAATAGCGCTTAAAGAAGAAACTCGTATTATTATTATATAAAACGCTGGAAAAAGCAAATAGAAGAAAATAGCTGTTGAGTATTGTAAAATCTGCTAGATAAAGCAAATAGTGATAGTTTATTTAAATTAGCGTTGACAAAAGAAAAAAATTATTGCAAATTGATTATTTAGTACTTTATTGTAATAACCACTGACAGAAACAAATGTATTATTTCTAAGCTTAGTTCTCACTGCTTTAATATCAGGGTACGTTGTTTATTACTCTGAACATTAACTCTTTATTTCCACATCACATCGATAAACGTTCACCAAATCGTACCTCTTTTATAAGCTTGGCTATGACCCCAGAGTAACAGACGTGAAACATAGCCACACGTGTAGTTAAGTGCGTCCACACCGAATACTAGAATGACGCTGGTCCATTATCTGCACGTGCATAAAACTTACTTCCTGCGAGAAAAATTAGAACCTAAAGTAATGTAATTTTTCGTATTGTTTTAATTGTGTTTTAATTGCAATGACTTAAGATATTGAAGAATCAACTTTATCGTTTATTAAATAATATTTCAAATTACAACGAAAGTAATTTGTAGAATAAATCCACGTAGAAACTCATCACAGATGTATATATCAATGTTAAATATGTATGCAGGTTTACGCATACTGAGGTACAATATTAGAACGTTCTATTCATATCTCATTAGCAAACAAAAACGATTCGTGAAAGATGTGACGACTGTGAAAACATTATTACACGTATTTACTGAATGTCAACACTTTATCATCCATATATTTCATTTTATCTTATTTATATAAAAGCATGTTCACATAAATAGGATTTTTTTTACTTTTTTGGAATGTGTTATCAATTTTATAATCATATTATTCAAGCATACATATATAGATCCTAACGTATCTAACTTATTCGCACTGACTATTCCTTTACATTGACACTATTTCGTTACACTGACTATTCCTTTACATTGACACTAGTTCGTTACACTTACAAATACTTATACTGTTACACGAGGACACTGTGTTACCATCGGTCTATCTATTCCGTTACAAACAATCTAACTAGTCTCTTCATATACGCTCATAAATTAAGTATTTTATGTAGTTTAGAGGCAGTGACGTTTTATAATCTCAATAATTGTTAGACAATATAGTTTGTTTATTTTAAGAATAACGTGTACACTTGAGAAGTAAAGCCGTGTTATCATGTCAATTACTGTTTATATTAATTAGATAGACAATACACTATGGTCATGTCAATAATAATATATATTTAAGAGTATCTAATGATAACAGATTTTGCTGAATAGTTTAAATTTCAATTTTAATATAGATGTGTTTGTTCTTAATTCGTTTTTCTCTTGTTTTTGTCGTAATAATGTATGCACGTGAGAACACTTTTTGTTGTGTTTTGTTTTGTTATAACGAGACTTTACTGTCTGTTCATATTCTATTTACACTGATTTCATATAAATTACATTTCCTTATTTTTGAATACTAATAATTGAAGTATATATTCGTACACATATTTTGCACATGTTTTTTTTCCATTATTTTAATACACACTAACATTGCATGGATCTACCGATGTTTATTTTATCTGCACAAATTTTAATCTGAATGCTATTTTGTTTGTTCCACATATTCATACTGCGCATGCGTGCGGTAATCTGGCGTTATGCGTTCGCATATATTGCAGGACTTCTGGGTAAGAAAACAAAGAAATAGTTCCCTTAAACTCACCAGTTTGCTATTGTTGCTTATTGCAAGACACTATATCCAGTTTCTGAAGGGTTAAACATAAGTTGCGATAATTTGTTGATTCATTTCATTGAACGTAGGATGCTAATAATGAATTGCAAAATAAATGTATACAGGATTTCAAATTTCATTGTATGAAATAATAGCGCTGTATCTACATCAATAAATTTATAAAGATAGTTTAGCCAACGAACCATGGACGTGGTGTCTTCGTAATAAGGTTACCTATAGCGTGAACCTATTGCTGTGTAGCTGCGCATTACCGAACTATTTGTTGTATATAATTATGGCAAATGATAGTTAAACACATCTTCATCAAACTGTTATTTGTTTAGTTTATGATGTCATTTGTAGAATTTGAGTAGCTAATGAAGATGATGTCGTTGTTAGTATTTATAATATTAAATGATAATAAATAACATGCTGTGTCAGGTGAGCGCTACCCTTATTCATTCAAGGAATACATATTATAGGTTGCAAATCCCGCATGCTATTTATAATCTTTCATACAAGTACCTTCTGATTTAAGCAAATAAGCAATATGTACTCGTAAAGTAAACTAATACATCCCTGCGCGAACATTCAAGGTAAATGATGAGAATTTCCAAAAACGGGATGTTCATATTGAAAATATTGTGGCTGCGCAAGCAGGAATCCATACAGAAAATATGACGAGGCCATATTTAAATGAGATATTGTGTTTGTCTATTGCTATTTTGTATACCTGGCGATCGTACTCACCTGTATTGCTAGTATTAACATACAAACAGTAATGATACTATGGAGCAATCTGAATGCGTTTTATTCAAAATTCTTTACCGACGGGGTATTTAGAAACTCATTGTTTGTGTGTACTAGAACAGTGCTATATTCTGCGTGGGGTCTCATGCTTTATCTTACCTGGATGTGTACAGTGTATAAATGCATCCACAAATATTTTTTTTATCTTTTCACTTAATTGAATGAACTGCTGGATACTTTAGTTGCAAAAATCCAGATGCTCAAATTCTGTTATCATTGTAGCTTTTTGCTATAAATGATCCTTTACTTGTATTGTTGTAATGTTCAGAATAACCTCAAGGTCATCCATGTTAATCATCCTTTGTTCATATTTTGCGCAAGTTTTATCGAATTTTAGTTCGAATAAAGGTTTTGACTATTCGGTTCTCATTTAGCCTGATCAGGCGTCATGTGATTTTTCTTTATTGTTGTCATTTACGCACGATGCCAGTTTTAGATCAACTGGTCGTAACGTCTAAGTGACGTATGCCGTGACGCAGTGTATGTCGTCCATCTGTCAAGCTTTCTTTTAAAAGCCTATTCCTCCAGAAAAGAATATTGTTAACAGACAGAATGTGGCATACTGTCAGTCAATGGAGCTGACTCAAATGTGGAAATGGGGGGAAACATTAATTGGCATAGAGATTGTCTGCGTCAAGATAATATCCCGTTGTCAGAATGAAGAATGTTGCTCTATTGGAGGCAAAAATAATAAATACACTAAAATATATTACTTTTTCGTCAGTCACAAGGCCATGACGCTAAAGAAGTAATAGGAGTTAAGCGCTAAACGAGTTGTATTTACGAGTGAAGGGATTTAGACAGAAATTTTACATAGTAGATACTGCCTTACAAAGAGGGTTCAATGTTTCAAAATCGAACAGTACTGCCCCTATATGACCGGGAGGAAGGCCAAAACGGTAGGTTAAGGGAAATGTTTGAAGACTACTCCTTATGAAGGGGAAAGTGATTATGGATTAGCGGCTTAGAGACCATCACTTAACCAAGGCTTAGCGGCTTAGAGACCATCACTTAACCAAGGCTTAGCGGCTTAGAGACCATCACTTAACCAAGGCTTAGAGGCTTAGAGACCATCACTTAACCAACGCTTAGAGGCTTAGAGACCATCACTTAACCAAGGCTTAGAGGCTTAGAGACCATCACTTAACCAAGGCTTAGAGGCTTAGAGACCATCACTTAACCAGGGCTTAGAGGCTTAGAGACCATCACTTAACCAGGGAAGTGTTGTGTTGATAAAATATATGCCTCTTCTAAACATTCGGGTCAAAAAAGAAACATGCTGGTTTCTTCATGGACTTCAATGGATGGATTTGGAGAAAAAAACGGTTTGGTATTTTTAAAGCAAGCTCCTCACAAGTGTAGCTTAATAGTTGCCTAGCTTTGTGCGATCCTCATTGTTCTCCTAATGACTGGGACGTTTCATCCTATTAAATGTCAATTTCTCAGATGTAGTGATACTGTAATGTAATACACGAGGCAATGTATTACAGTTTATTACAGTGTTTTACAGTCCTCTTTGATCTCGCTTCATGTAATGTTTAACAGGCTTTCCAGTTTAAATTATTTACGCAGCAGTGACAATTCCGATTGGGTAATTGACTTTATTTGATACCACAGTTTGGCTGTGAAATGTTATGGTGCTGTCAAACATTTACAAAAATGTCATAGAAAGTTTTGAAACCCCAATTTCCCGTGAACGGTTTCATTAAATACATTTGTAGGACACTGGATTCATGTTGTGTTTAGTTGAAGTATCTCTTTTTTGTATACCTGCTGCCTTGTTATTGTTCTTCTGAAGTATAACAAATACATTTTATTCTGTCTGAGTAGATGCGTATGTCATTGCTATCAAATGTTGATTTTTGTTCCTTAATTTACCTATATCGAAATTGTATGAAGTTACATTTTTATCGTATTGATGCATAAACAAATCATTTAATTATATCTAAGCGTATTTCGTTTTTCTGATACAATTATATTATTTGACTTAAAAATACATGGCGTCATAAACGACACGATGTAATTGAGAGATATGAATACTTTAACAAAGACATGGATATTTAGGCTGTCGAATGACACAGAAATGAGAGTTTCAAATGTATCAATCATTATTTTCACTTTTTTGTATTTATATACATTTTATGTTATTTATGTTTAATTGCATGACATCCTTACTAAAATAATCAAGACGCATTATTTCGTTTTGTCGCGCAGCTGACTCATCTGAAGAGATAACCTTCAAAGACGGCGTGTTTGATGCTTTTAAGTCTTCAACGGACACTTTCCGCATCTCCTTGACGACAACTTTAACTAATGGAAATACGTCCTCCACATCGCTAGACATCAAGGTGAACATGCCCCCCGCTAACGGAACCTGTACTGTGAGTCCAAATACTGGCCAGGTGACTGAAACTATATTCACCTTAAATTGTGCGGATTGGGAGGATTTGGATGGTATCGAGAAATATACCTTCTTTGGTATGTATTTACTAGTCATTTCATCTCAAAATGTTTATCAGAAGTTGTCCGACAATACTTTACCAGTATATGTGATTGATCTGTATATATCTATTGTTCCTATTGTAAATTGTAGATGACCTGCATTGTTCTATACTTGTTTGTGCAGTTTTTAGATCTTTTAATATATCGTTAGGTACATATTAACGGTACATTATGTACCTTAGATAGATCTTAGTATTGAAAGTACATATGGATATTATGTAAGTAAATAAATATACTCCCGTTTTTGCTGTTGATTTTGTATGTCGGTATATCTAACAGATCCATACAGTTGCATTGTTGGTGTATTCATTGATGTATTGTTTTAATTATATATCAGGGATATTATATATAGATCTAATATTAGGAGTTTACATAATGGATGCCCTTGTTAGATAATCACTATTCTGACATGTGTTTTATATAGTGACATGCTAAGGGGAATAACTCGGGGAATAGCCTCATTGATGCTATAAAGCCGTGCAGCACACCAAAATTCTATAAAAATAGCGAGCTCCGTTTACATATTACATAGTCAAGTTTTTTCAGAAGCTTGTTACTGATGGTTGAAATGTTTGAGGTTTTCTTTTCTACATAACACATCTGTCTTTTCATTATTTTTATCCTATTATCAATTTGAATTTTACAAATTTTAACAATATCTTTATTAAATTAAATTAAATTATGTATATTTCAGTAAAAACCAACGGAAGTGGAAAAGAGATACGGCTCGCGTATATATCGGAACCGAAACGTGAATATGCTTGCAAGTTTCCACAGGGCTCTGAGTATGATGGCCACCAACTCCACACCTATGCCCGTATCACCGACAGCAAGGGAGCAGCCACTGAGTATTATATCGGTGTGGTCACGGTGAGCGACCCACTCATTGTACCAGCTAACGTGACATTCAATATGTATATTCCTTACCTGATGATATCCTTATTATAAACTCCAAGCGATAATGTTATATAAAGAAAGACAACTCTACTTTTACTGGGTTTTTCTCTTTGTATAATGGTGTAAGGCGACAGTTACAGTGTATTAGAACCTAAATTAAAACAAGCCCTTGCTTTTCCTGTGTTTGCTGTATTAACGATAGCTATTGAAGAAACTGCTTTAGATTTGTTCACCAATTGCATCAGATATCTATATTACATCATATATCTATATTACATCATATATCTATATTCCATCAGATATCTATATTCCATCAGATATCAATATTCCATCAGATAACTATATTACATCATATATCTATATTTCATCAGATATCTATATTTCATCAGATATCTATACATGTATTACATCATATATCTATATTTCATCAGATATCTATATTTCATCAGATATCTATATTTCATCAGATATCTATATTTCTAATTTTGCCCATTTCCTTTATGTTTGATATTCTGTATTTCGGGATTCAGCTCTGTCAAAAGGACGTTGTATTATTAACCAAGCCCACCGACCCGACTATATCCATGTTGTGTATTGATGCTGCTCTGTGTTACAGGTGACTCCTCTTAGCCAAGCTGCACTGGAAGCAAGATTGGAGGCGCTAAACGCCGGCGTCAATGATGCAAATGATCGGATCTTTGCTAGCGGGGAAGTCAATCCAGCTGTTCAGCTGATTTCTGAATTGAGTAGTATGGTCAGCCAGCAGAGTAAGGGGGCGTTAAAAGGTGCATGATTAATTAGTTTGCATTTTGATAATTTTGACCTAATTATTTTCGATTTTCCATTTAGAAATCCTTAACAAGACATTAAGCGTTGGTTATTATGATTGTTAATTGACTTATGCATTAAAAGTAACGACACTTACATAAAGAGCCAAGGTAAGCCGGACGAATTGACACCTGTCTAATTTATCCTGTAGCTAGCAGCTCCGTCATGTGTGAAGCATGATGCAAAAGTATGGAGAAAAATTAGCATGCAAATAGATCCCTACAGATATTTACACAAAACCCTGTATTTGTTAGCTTTCTTGGATTTATATTTTTGTTATGTTTATCAGTTCAATACCATTTATAATCCTGCGACCCCCCACTGATATACCTGATAACTTCGAATCATTATATTTTACCGTAATACTGAGATGCTGCATGTGTACCTTACTAATAAGTACAAATTTCCTGTATGAACATTGGCATGCCACAGTTTGTTTTCCCGGAATGTAAATAACTACACCATTTAGTTTATTCACGGTTTCATAGAATGGAATGCAAAAGTGTATGAGGCACCTCCCCAGTATCTGATCAAGCACGGATTGGTTGGAGCATGTTTATTAATAATTTTGCCACTGTGTCAATGTATTTATACTCAATATATCAATGAATTCGTGTTAACAATCAATTTCAAATTAATTAAACATGTATGTAATAAAATGCTCTATTGGTTCATTCAATATTCTAGATTTCTATCATATTTCCTTAAAATGTAAGAATTGTTATTGCTATCGAGAGATTATCTCAAAATCCTGTATGAACGTTGGTCTTGTGGAAGCTCTATGATTGTCTGAAATGTTTGTGCTAATCTTTTTATAGAATTCGGAGTTAATTATGCTGCTGGGTACAATACACCCACGTATAACGATCCAGGGCGCGAGAACCCACAACAACTGGACCCAAACGTATGTTGTATGACCCTGATGCAATAATTGCATAATAGAATGTGTTGTTTGCTTGTGAAAATCCTTTTTGATCATATATATACAATAAAAGAACATGTTCACATGTAAACTTTCATATGTAATTCAAACGAACTCAAAAACGATGGAACTTAAGGCAGAATATGATGACCCTTGAAAAAGAAAAAGGAGAATAAGACCGAGTAATCTAGAAGGGTAAGCACCTTCTGATTCATCGAAAACTGTCTGTTAAAATAATACCACGTCCTCAAAATGAGAACTAGGATAGTGACAGTGAAACGTTAAGGCACACAAATGAACATATTGAAAACATCGCCCTTCATATCGTTCAAAACAATAGAATTTTTCCAAATGACACGATAGCGATGTTTCAACCTGCAGAAAATTCTCCTGAAATTCAAACAAAAATTAATGAAATATTAGCAAAACAGAACACTCAGAATCTTCTTTAATAATATACTTATATAGACGTCAGGGATGCGAGAACAATATTTTTTCCATTCATTGATTAATATTTTACTTGCAAAGTTATGACAAAATGTAAATATATTCAATCCAGTCCTAAATTGCTAATTTTTCTTGTTTTAACAATGAACAGAACTTCATTTTTTGTGCAAAATGTTCCATTATTAAGCCCTTGCTTTGTCAAAACTTTGAAATCAAATCATCTTTACATTGATAGACTCCGGTTAACAAAACGGTACAAGCAGAAGCCGAGAGGAAACGCAACGAGGGAGCAATGGTAGGTCCATAGATACAGTTAAACAATTATTACTGGATAGCATATACACGTAATTAGTTATTACCGTTATAATAGGAGGGCAAAGTTTATTGCTACCAATCTTTATACATTGTTCCATGCTCGGCCAATATACCTCCGACGAAAAACACAAAAGGAGGACGATTCTCACAGAAAAGAGGTCATGTTACAATTATAAGAACCATGAACCGATACTGCTCCTCGATGCAATTGGGGATTGCAAAAACGTTTGAAATATACATTGTAGACATTACAAGTATATTCTATGGGTAGTAAACTGTACATACCTAAAGAATAGGACGGAATTTACTGTCTTTAAACGAAATGATAAATTATAAGAAACATTGCAGACTATACAAATGCTGCGTGTATATATACACACTGCATTTGATATATACACACTTCAAATATCATATGTTTTTATGATAATATCCACATAGCCAAATGTTGTTATTTGATTGAAGTTATTGTGTGAATAAAATACTTTGAATATAAGATTTATTTTAACTTCGATGATAGTCAGCATGATTGTATGTGCTGAAACCAGAATAAAAACGAATGTTGATATTTCTTTAGATTCTCACTCAAGCAACCACCAACTTATTGGCCCTACCTCTCAGTTCGACAGAATCTATCATCCTTGTATCGTCGGTGGCTGCCTATCTTGCTGAGGAAACACCAGAATGTTTACCAAGAGAGGCACAGGTTCGATTGATTGATTGGCCTATTATCTGACTACTTATAAACATTAAGACATATATTTTGAACGTGAAAAGAAAGAAATTGTGTAATTCTTCCATCCTTTGCTACATTCAACAATTTTTAAAGAGAAACCAAACTTGTACACTATATTGACATACAGGATACATATGATATGTACTTATTATATACAAATATAATTTATTAGACTGCTTTAGCTGACTTCACAGAGAAGGCAATTGACACGCTGCAAAGTTTTATCGATCAAGATGTCACTGTGACTATTGAAGAACGTAAGGCTATCGGTGGCATTGCTGTGGGCATTATGGTTGCTGCTAGAGCGGTAAGCAGGATTGTTTTGTTTAAGCAGAAGTACACAAATATATTCGTTTGTTGCTGAACTTTTGAGTGTAATAAAGTTAGCAAACACTGTCCGCGGAAATTGAGTCACTGAAGAATGTGCGGTTATCTATATTTTTATTTTTACATGACAAATTCATTATTTTTTTCGATCAAATAATACATGAAGTAATTTGTTATCAAATTAATCAATAACTAACGGCGTCAAAAGTATTCTTTAAATGAGCACTCCATGTCAATTGTGTTAAAACATTATTTTTATTTTCTACAAAGGCTTCAACCATGAACTTCGCGAATGCAATTAAAGGGGACCTGGATAATGTCATAGACAAGGCGGATTATGACACTGACTACAATTCTCCCGACAAACGTAAGTAATGCATTCCTAAAAACAATGGAACTTTTCTTCTTTACACGTAAACATTAACATTATTTTGACAGTGAACATTTATGTGCTATTATTTATGTAATACCGTAAAAGCTCGAAACCAGCCGCTGGCCTACTTTCGTTTTCAATAAGGAATAACGGGCTTATTTTCGAAGCCGGGCTATTTTAAGACAGTCTTAGACTATCTAGACAGTAAGCCATTGATGGGGATTTTTCTAGTCACTCTATTTTTGCATGGAGAAATAGAATATTCTACAGGTTTTTAACTATATTAGATCAAATTCTTTTCCTTTTTTTGTTTAATCAGATTGTTGCAAAGGTAGATGAAGTGATGTGATGTGTACCTGTAAAACCTGTTCAGGCCGACAGTGAATAGTTGGTTTCTACTTATAGCTAGAATTCAATGTATATCTTCATTGTTAGGTATTGGTGCTCATCGGAGTAGCTTCAAATCTACATTCGGAAAACATTGGTCGTCAACAGTGTAAAATGCAATAGTAACTCACCACTCTTCCCTGCTAACGGGGTTGTATTCGCGCAAAATTGAGATAATCAGGATGAACCGTGGTCAATGTTTATACTAAACAAAATGCAAAGGCACACATTTGAGCGGAATAAGCCAGTTATTAAGAAACACTCAAAAAAACTTTAAAATAAATTGAAATGATGGGAAAAGGGAGACAATACGATGTCCTATCTGATTGTTTAAAGTATTGACAAAGATACACAATTTCTATACAAATACAGTCTTCTTACGTCGTGTACAAAACATATTTGAGGTATATAGATATACATGTATGTATATAATTTTATTTTTCATCTAAAGTATGTGAAGTACAATATTTTACTTTCACCAAATTGAAGAAAATTCACCTTAATTTAGTAACTTGGTACTATTAATCATTCTAGTGAAGTATATAAGCAGCGATTATGTGATTGTTTTCAGCAAGATTGTCTAGAGAAAGTTCATT